>FIZU01050871.1:0-21769 GCA_900064475.1 Pseudococcus longispinus
GCATTTGAGAATTTTCTGTTTTGAAGGTATTTTGGTGTTTTTTTTTTTCATTTCTGACCACAAAATCATCCAAAAATGTGTCATTTTCATACGAGCAGTTTCAAAAGTGCCTAAAGTGGATTATTTTAATTGTTTAAAAATTTATTGAAACCCGAATAAATACCGTTTCAAATGATTCGGTATCGGTATTTCGGTACTTGATTAAAAATTGATTCGGTATTCGGTATCGCTCTTTGAATCTTTTCTAAACCTTTTGGTATCGGTATTTCGGTATTTTCCTTTAAAAACAAGCGGTTTTTGCGGTATCGGTATTTCGGTATTGATTCGGTACCCAAGCCTGAGCAGAAGCACGTGATTAGGTAACTAAATATCTGCTACCCTGATTACGTCTTCACTTCATTGAATTTAGGTACTCTCTTATCAGTTGACATTGGTGATTCATTATCGATTTTGTGCGAATTACCGATCAAAAAATTTCCAGATTTGATTTAGATCTTTTTTCGTTCTTTTTAAAAATATTTCATTATATTTGGGATTTATTTCAAATCAACAGACGAGCTTATTATCTTTATCTCCATTTTTTCAAAGGCCTCGTGAAGATTACCTCATCGCATCCTTTCATTCCACGCCGCCGGCCTGTTCGCGATCAGAGAATTTTTGTTTGTTTTTGTTCGGTTAAAATTTCGTTTAATGAGTATATTTGCTTTCAACAATGTGTTTGGTTATTTAATATTCATAACGAGAACCTAGTTTGACAAAGAATTTAGCTTTGGTTCATAATTACTTCGACGTTATTCGGTATTGATTTTTCCGCAGAGTACCTATTTACTCGGATTATGCAACAAATGAGGGGTTTGTGTAATTGTTATGGTAATTCAATCAGCTAGCCTCAGGATACCAACGTAGGTATTCCATTTTGTCAACTTTTTCGCCTACATGAACCGAACCCTTGGCTATTTTTAATTCCTAAGTGCAACAGCGTGTTAAGTAATGGGGTAATTTCTCCATAGGCGTTTTGTTTTCTTAATACCTACCCACGTATCCTAGAATACGATATCCCGTGGTTTTTCGAACCATATGGTGGTAATTTTTATCGAAAAATGTTGCACTTGTCTATTATTTGGTCGGTGTGAAAATTAAGCTGGACATTACTGTTACGAGTTTTGATTGGTATCGGATTTAATCCCACACTCACACTCGTAATCTATTTTTGAAAACGTTGCGGTCGCTGATAACGAAACCGACTGGCGTTTACAAACTACGTTATCACGTGTCTTCCTTAATTTGTAGGTGCTCGTACTTGAATGCACATGGTCGCTTCGTTTACTCTTTCATTGAAAAAATGCGTCGGGTTATTTTTAAATTACGTTTTTTTAGCCGAATTTCTCTCCAAATATTACTATTTTACAACGTGTTTGATGAGTGGTCTGTCTGTCGGCGATACGCAATATTTGGATTTACGTTAGATGAACGTGTTGCCTATGTTAAAAATTCAAGGGGCAAATTATCTTTCGGGAAATTTGAATTTTATTTTATTTTTAATCGTGGAAATGGGCAGAAGATCGAAAACTGAACAAACTTTATTCTCTTGATGTTTCGCCTACTTTCGAAATTGAAGGGGCTGAGTAACACTCAAAGCATGTAAACTTGAAAATTCACAAATTTTACGAGTATAGACATCAAAGATTTACAATAGGAAGGATTTGAGTTGAGTGTATGAGAAATTATTACCTTATCTTGCTGTCACGTTCACCTTTTTTTTTTTATCATAGTCGTATGAAATTTTGAATAGATGGTTGTGGAACGACCCGTGTGTGTAAAGCTGATAAGGTGTTTTACGTCATATCAGCGGTGAATTCCTGAAACGAAAATATTCTAAATTTTACGTAGATGGTCGCGAATACACTAAATGTACAATTTTAAGTACAATTGTAATTTCATAAATTCCATTGTTTTATTGAGGTTTACAGGGGTGATTTGGCCTTGAGCATTGAATTTAAAATTGTCCAGTGGGATCGTTAAACGTGTATTTTCGTTGGAAACTATTTTGGCAGTTTTCAACCGAATTTTTGTCAAATTTGCAGGAATCGTAAACAGTATCGAGGGAAATTTATGGAATTTTTTGGAAAAAATCACGACCTTTTTGAGTTCTTAAAAATTTTCCAAGTCCAGAAAATCTAACAAAATGTTTTAAAGTCAATTTTTTAAGTTAATCGTTGTAACAAATTTTCATAAATGAATTTCGTGATGGAATTTTTTTGAAAATTTTTCGAAATCGAATTCCAAGTAAGTACATTCAAAAAGTCAGTGGAAATCTAAAAATTTTTTCAAGTCCGAAAAAGTCTGACAAAATATCAGAAAGTTACCATAATTTATAAAACTTTAAGCTTAATTTCAAAAGGTTTAAATTATTTATCTTACAAGATGTATAAAAATCAAAATAATCTCTGAAAATTTTCAAGTTCAAAAAGTCAATGAAAATCTAAAAATTGTTCAAAGTCCAAAAAAGTTTGACAAAATGTCTAAAAGTTGAGTTTCTATGCTGAAAAAGTCTAAATTGTTTGTCTGACAAATTGTCTAAAAGTCAGCATTATCTCTCAAATTTTCTAAGTTCAAAAAGTCTATGAAAATTTGAAAATTTTTCCAAATCCAAAAAAACGTTACAAAATATCTGAAAGTCGTAGAATTTTGTGACTGCTTTTGCGGACACGAAAAATGGACAGAAAAATGGATCAAGAAATGGAAAACATTTTAGGATTGTCCCCAGCCATAAGGCATATCCATGTCAATACTTTTTTTTTCAAAATTCTGCATAATACTCGAATGTCACCATTTTGGAACCCACAACCTCCTCTGAGATGACCTGGGGGTCTAAAAATAATGTCTGGACTATTTTCAAGTTGATATCTATAAATATATTGCAATTTCAGCAAAGTCGAGAAACTTTAATTGTTTTTAACTCATTTTATGTAAAATTTTCTCAAGTGAAAAACACCTACTCAACTCTAGAAAAAGAGCAAACAAATTTTAAGTTTCTCGATTTTGCTGAAATTGAAATGTATTGATACATATCGACTTGAAAAAAGTTCAGACATGATTTTTAGGCCCCTAGGTCATTTCGGAGGCGATTGTGTGGGTTGCCAGTATGGCATCATTCGAGTATTTTGAAAGGAAATTGGTGGAAAAAATTGGAAAATGAACAAATTTGGTCCAAGTTCAAGTTGATGGTGTATTTAGATGTAAATAATGAAATATTGCAAGAAAAAATTTTTCGACCAGAGATGTAAAAATGGTGGAAAAAGTTCAGTAGATGTTATTTCGTATTTTTGAGGATCTTTCACCTAGTAGCACAGCCAGACAGTCAATAGAGGGAGGGGAGTTTCATGAAGAACAAAACTTAAAATTGTGTATACTAATAAAGGGTGGCCCATTTATGAGACCGCTGATTTCAAAAATTAAACAACTTTGACTGCAAAAATCCCGGAAAATAAGCTTCCTAGGAAAAAAGTAATAATTCTTTAAAAAAAAGAGAATTTCAAGTTCTACAATTTTCATCCCTTGCATTTTTTTCGTAACACCCTTAGTTTGGCCAAAAAATTCATGTTTATTGCAAGGTTTTTAAAAAATAGAGGAAAAAAATTACGCTTTGTAAATTTTCCATAAACACAGATTTTTTGACTTACCAAAGGGTGCTACGAAAAAAATGCAAGGGTTGAAAATTGTAGTGCTTGAAATTCTGTTTATTACATGAGCTATCAATTTTTCTCTAGGGGACTTACTTTAAGAGATTTTTGCAGACAAAGTGTTGTTTTTTCATTTTCAAAACCATTGAAATGGGCCACTCTGTAAGTGTGACCTTTTTTTTTGAGCCTCTCAAGAAATATGTCGATATTACGCTTTAAAATCTTGAAATGCCCATTTCAATATCAAGAACTTTCCAAAAAAATTATAAAAAATTTCCAATAATGTCCCTTTGGCAGGGTCCATCATCCCTGCAAGTTTGAAAAAATTCGTTTGGGAACAGTAGAAGATGAAAATTTATAACGAAAAAACGCATTTGATCTCCTTAGATGGGGTTGTGGTGAGGTAGGAGGCCTAAAAATTTTATTTTGGGGGTTTCAGACCATAAAGATCAACTTCCATTAATTAATTTAAATATTCTGGCTGGAGGACAAATCACCCCCACTCACCTGGCTATGGTCGTTATAACTTATATGAGCTGGCGATGATTTATTTATGTCTATAAAATAAGCCAGTTGAAATAAACGAAAGCCAAATTAACATATCGTATAATTACATGTAGATACGTTATCTACACGTTCATTAACTTTAGCAATGAATTAATTTGTTTAAGGTGTAATAATTCTGTATACAGAGGCGACTTTGTGAGGTACCGTTTCTTTCTGTTGTGATTATCACGCGAAAATAAGACCAGATTTACAGAAAAAGAAATCTCATTTCTTAGTATTTTACCCAATATCGATTAATATTATCACCTTTTTCTATAGGAAATTCCGTCTTTAGTCATTAAACAAATTGGAAAACTGTTAAACAAGTAATATCATTCGGTAGTTCTTATTTCAAAATATTTTTTACAAGTGTAAAATTTGTTCAGCGATAAATTTTCGGGGCATAAAATGCTTCAAGTACTCGAAGTTTTCGTAACAAAGAAATCATTGTAAAAAAATCGACGATCTTATTACAATAAACGTCAGGAACACACTCGACAAAGTGACTTTTGCAAGATGATTTTTTTATCTTGGTATATCGAAAAGAAAAAAAATTCTCAAGTCGCGGTTAATTGATAATAATTTTAAGTGGTATTAAATTTTACGGTGCGATATTTCAATCTTTTCAATTGCGGAGTAATTAACTCTTGAATAAAGTTTACGTCTCGGGACGGTCATAATGCCTTAATTTACTTTTCGTTTGTTGTACTTATTTTTGAATTTGTTACTTATACTTTTTATAATACCCGAGTGAAGTCGTGTCAATTTAAACGTCTATCCAAACTTTAATTTACTATTTAGCCTTTACACAGGGAACGTCACTGGTGAAAATTTTTTTATGTCTATGAGCCTTAATTGGCACGTACGTACGATGTCGGCACACGATTATATTGCCACGAAATAACCCAAAATGTTGCGTCATAATATAAGTAATTCCAGTCCGCGTGCTTCGGGTGCATTGCATGGGTATAATTTTGAATTGGCAGTGTTACCACGTCGGCAGGATATTAATTTATCTCTCATGCCGGCTCGTTGCGTCGCCGGGTGCCGGTATATTGCTATTGCCGTGTGTCTTTAGTTTGATTTGTTGCTCTTTTTGGACGTATACGTAGGTACTTATCGATAGAAAAACTGGTTTTTACTTTTAAAAAATTTCCAATTTATTACCAACGTCATCAATGAGATTTATAAAAACGTCACGATTGTATATTAAAATACATTTAAGTAAAACGTAAATCGAATCGAGCTTTTTTTGAGAGATTTGTTTTTCAGCGACATAATTCCAATCAGTACATATGGTACAGAATCGCAGCTGGTAGCACGTGGTGACGACGTAGTGCTGTAATTTTACAAAATACACTTTTTTTTTACTATTTCAAACGCTTAAGTAGGTCAGCTCAGATGGTAATTATTTTTCGAAAACTATAAATGAAGACCTACATTGGATGCGATCGTATTATAATAGGCTTTTTAAAAATCTTACTTTACAACGAACGCATTATTCGACTCGGTAACCTTGGCTAACCCTCCGTATCCCGTAATTGACCTACAAATGTGAACTTATTACTTTCCAATATCGGATTTACCGATGAAAATTTGTCTCGGTTTGATTAATTAACTTTGGCTATTTGGAATTGAATTTCATTGTGGCAAACGGGTCAATTTTTTATTGTAATAGGATTGCTTTTTGATTGATATTATGTGCGTAGTCTTCCTTGTATGCATTTACATTGTAGTTGAGCTATGATCTTGTATAAGTGTATTAGATAATAGAAGGGTGTGCTAGAGAGAAGCACAGAGAGCTTTATTTTCTCAGAAATTCGTTTGGAAGCGTTTTACGTTTGAGTTTGTTTAATGAAATGGAAATATCATTTCTTTTTTTAGAAGTCTTTCTTTATTTCTTGCCCACAAATCAGTTTAAAACTTGAAATTAACCCTGGATCTGAATTAGGCAGTATCAAAACCCTTGAAATCGATATACATGACGATATTTTATCACTTTTGGGATGTCCACCTTCACAGCTCCCACCATATGCCCCCTCTAATTTAAAAAAGTGGGGGTTTTCAAATTAATCACATAAAATTTTTCGAGCGATTATTCTGTCTTAAACCCATCTAAAATTAATTTACCTCGGTTCAATTTACGATTCCATTTGATAAAAAAAATTGTGGTGGTGGCAAGAGGAGAGAGGGAAATTCGAAAAAAGTGATAAAAATACGTCATACATATCGATTTCAAAGGGTTTTGAGACGTTGAGCTCAAAAATGACACTGGTTTCATGATCAGAAACACCATATTCAAGAACTCTGATAATTGTTAAGCTTTTCTCTTTTTGAAATATTATTATGGTTTTTTGATCTGATAATTCGACCTATAATACAATTTTAGGTGAAAGTTCAACAAATAGGTATCATCCAGCAAGTTTAAACACTCCAAAGCCCTCTTTCTTCACTTCTTGGTTACAAATCTGTTCAAAACTTGAAATGAACACTGGATTTGAATTAAGCTGCATTCAAAACCTTGAAATCGATATACATGACGATATTTGATCACTTTTTGCATTTTCACCTCCACAGCCCCCACTATATGCCCCCTTCTAGTTTTAAAAACGGTGTTTTTTTCAAATTGATGACACGAAATTTTTCTAATGATTATTCATTCTAAATCTCATCTAAAATTAATTTACCTCGGTTCAGTTTGTTCCATTTGATAGAAAAATTATGGTAGGGACAAGAGGAGAGGGGCAAATTCAAAAAAGTGATAAAAATACGTCATACATAATCGATTTCAACGGTTTTTGAGACGTTGAGCTCAAAAATGACATTAGCTTCATGATCAGAAGCACCATATTCGAGAACATTGATAATTGTGGAGCTTTTTCTCTTTTTGAAATATCTTTATGGTTTTTTGATCTGATAATTCAACCTCCAATAAAATTTTAGGTGAAAGTTCGACAAGTAGCATTCATCCAGCGAGTTTCAATGTTTCAAAGTCCTCTTTCTTTTCTTCACTTCTTGGTTACAAATCTGTTCAAAACTTGAAATGAACGGTGGATTTGAATTAAACAGTATTCAAAACCTTGAAATCGATATACATGACGATATGTAATCACTTTTGGCATTTCTGCCTCCTCAGCTCCCCCCGCCTTTTAACCTTTCTAGTTTTAAAAAAGTGGTTTTTTTCGGATTAACAACATAAAATTTTTCAAATTATTATTCTGTTTTAAAACCATCTAAAATGAATTTACCTGCCTCGGTTCAATTTGTTTCATTGGATATAGAAATTGTGGTGGGGGCAAAATGAGAGGGGGAAATTCGAAAAAAATGATAAAAACACGTCATACATATCGATTTCAAGGTTTTTTAAGATAATGAGCTCAAATATGACATTGGTTTCTCGATTAGAAAGACCATATTTGAGAAAATTGAGTATCGTGAAACTTTTTCTTTTTTTGAACTATTTTTATGTTTTTTTTTCGACCTACTATTATAAAATTTTAGGCAAAAGTTGGACAAGTAGGTATCATTTAGCAAGTTCTAAAGGTTCAGCGCCTATTCTATATCTATATCTAGCAAGACCCTTGAAGAGCTTTTTTTTGGCAAAAATGAGACTTTTTGTCTCATTTTTGGAAGCTCTACTTTCATCTTTTTATGAAAATTTTTTCACTTCTGTGTATAGGTACCCTAAACTCTACGATGTCTGTTGGATAATGTTTCCTGTAAAAATTTTAGATTGAAAGATTGTGAATACCTACTTTTGGTTATTAGATACAAAAATTTCAGAATTGGTCTCCAATTTTTTGTGATTTTAACCGAATTCAAAACTGAAAACTAAGTACCGAATATAAATTGAAAGTATTTCAAAATGAGTGTGTGAAAATTTTTAATCCTGTAAAATCCAAAAATTCTCCAAATTCTAAATTATACAAATATCCACCTCTAATAACCATTTTCTGTTGAAATTTTTATTTTTGGAAATTTTTTTAGATTTTTAATCGAGCTTGTAAAAGGTTGATCGTAATTTTCGTGTGCAAAATTCTGAACACTGAACTATTTCATTACGTATGTTAGCTTTGATATGACCCTTGGAAAATCCAAATCTAATTTTTTGGGAAATTCTAGCAAATTATTTAAAAAAATTGAATATATTCGCCACTTTTTAGTTTACCATTTTCATTTGAAAAATTGTTATCTGAGGCCAAAAATAACAAAATTAGTAGGATTTTGATGAAAATTAGTCGAAGAAAAATGACACTTTGAAGAACAAAGAAACCACCAAATGAAGAATGAAAACGTATTTTCTCAATCTGAATCGCAAATACATAGCGACAATTAATATTCTTCATCTTGCAGTTGAGAACCGATACGCGAGGGTCGGAGAGGGGACAAAGAAAGAATAATACAGTGGAAGTTACATTAAATATCTGATACGAATATCTCATCACCGATCTGGTAAACCCATAAAAAAATATAATGATGTAATAACAATGCACATTTGAGCAGTTTTTCGTACTTTGCTCTTACCCCTGCTCCCTCTTCACGTAAAATTCAAAATCCGCCTCGCGATATACGGTTTACCCGACGGAATTTTCATCTCAAGTATGAACAAATTAGTGCACTCGTTAATTACCTACGCGGTGTTTGGCTTGAAGCCAGGTAATTCCAAGTAAGCGATATTTTCATAAATTTCACCAGTAACGTACATGACCGAAGAATTATGTAACAAAAGTAATGTTCGTCATTTGATATTCGTATACCTATGTGCGATAATATTTGATACGTTTACTCTAAATTGTTTTCGTATGTATCGTACATATGTTTTTATCATCGGTTTATTTTCCAATTGAACCAGTTACGAAATTAAGCATTACGTCTGAAAACTTATCAAATACTTCCCCACTTCCTATAGCTTAAACGTTTGTGTACCTAACGTAAAATACGACGCTTTTTTTTTTTGAGTTCTCATCTTGATCCGATTTTACTCGAGCTTTTGTCAAAGACGCAGAGATAATGTACGCGACTATTTTGCTAATAAGGACGTGACACAAATCGTATATATTTTTAGATCGGATTTGATACAAGTGTTGTGAATGTATCGGTTCTGAAGTCTTTTTCGATTAGATTCAATTCTCTTTACATACTGTATTTATTCTATTCGGTCGTATTTTCTGTGATAAGGCGTTTTATCAATTTATGTGTGTATTTTGTTTTGCAAATGTTTAGTGTGTTGTCGACTTGCGTTGTGATGGTTTAATTTTAATGTTGCAGGTTGCTGAGAAAAAATCTAAATCGCAGGATCGATATTTGAAAAATACGAAATGGTGAGTACAAAAGAAAATGTTTCAATTTATTTTAACCTTAGACTATTTTCATAATTTCATTTCATGTGTAACCAAATCTCACCATAATCAGTTATTGTCATTACCAACGATTTCAAAAATCCCTTGATGAAAATGTCTATACAAAAATGTATTAATGTCCAAAAAAATTAACCAAAAGGTCCAAATTTCGATATTTTCCAGCTCATTTTGACAATATTTAGCTTTTACAAAATCTGAAAAATTTCTGTAAAGAAATCATGCTAAGTTTTTTTAATTGAACCAAAATTAGAGTAGAAGGTAGGAATATGGTCCGGGATAGTAATATGGATTCCCCCCTCCCCTAATTCTTTATAATCAAGCGGTGTTACGAAGTCGAAGATACTGGTAACTAGTGCCACTTGTGATAGGAACAAAGTTTCCAATGGTCACCATTTGTTATCATCTATAATTACGAAGCGAAAAACTTGTTTTTTGTGAGTATGCAAATTTGTATCTCATGCTCCGAACTTATGGCATTATAAAACAGAACACTCTAAAAAAAATTCAAAATTCCGATGTAATTAGTCGAGATTTTGAATTTCTTTTTAGTGAGCCATTCTACTAGGTACCATATTTTCCAAAATCATTACTTTCTGTTAGTTTTATGAAAAAAAAAAATCCTCCATTAAAATGAAACTAGACTATTTTACAAACATTTTGAGACCTAGAAAGTTAAGTTTGGACCATTGATGTTGAGCTATGCAATGAAATAAAAATATTGTCCACATTCCTATCTTCTACATTACCTACTATTTTTTATGATTTATGAGTAGAGTTTTGAATTTTATGAAATTGCATATTTGTCTACGGTGAAAAAAAAATTAATATTTCAAAGGATCAATACGGTTCATCAAATTTTCTGACGAATGAGCCGAATTTCATTTTGCATATTTTGCATATTTCGACCCAAAATGCATATTTTGTATATTTCAGGAGTGAAAAGAGCATATTTCGACGTGTTTTCGCTTTTTTCTTGCATATTTTGAGGTTTTGCAAAAATCAGGCCAAAGTAGGTAATTGATTTCTGGCCACTTTTTTGCTGTCAAAATTGTAAAACTGTAAAAAAATTTTAATAAAAAGTGTTTTTTGATTATTGCTACTCGATTTTTCATTTCATTTCAATTTTTTTATTATTTGGGATTTTCAGTGCAAAAAATCCTTTTCATAGACACTCATATTGATTTTTTCATATTTTTTGCATATTTGGGCTTGAAAATAAAAATGCGCATTTTAACAAGAAAAATTCCTCTCACCCCTCTCCTTCATCATACATAGTGTTGAAAAAATAATGTGAATACATTTTTGTTTAAAATTCATACATGCGCTTTGCTCAGATTAGATTTCTAACTGAATAGTTGTAATGGGGGGGGGGGATCAAAATATAATTGAAATTGATGTATTCGAATTCCCTCTCCTCTCCAATGAAAAACCTGAAGTTTGATTGAGAAATTTGCCCCCCTCCCACCCTCTTTACATATTATAAAATCACATTCTGACTCAGAAAATTTACGAAAAATTTCGTAAAAATTGTTGGAATTTGTCAGAAAAAATTGTTTAAAGTTTCACGAAAATCATTAGAAATAAAAAAAAATTGTCAAAAAATTATGAAAATAGTCGATTTGAAAGTGACGACCTCCCCCCCAACCCCCCGGGTATGCCGACATTGTCCGTGACTTTTTGACATTTTGTCAGACTTTATGTTGGTGACATTTTTAAAAAATCATAAAATGACTTTTGAACATTTTGCTAAACTACGAAACTTATAAAAAATTTCAATATCCAACGCCAATATTTTTCTGAAGGTGACTTAAAGACTTTTTGCTAGAAAATTCATGAGGTGTCTCTCCATCCGCAACGCTGACATTTTCAATTTTTAGACATTTTGTCAGACTTTTTGAAACTTATAAGAATTTTTAATATGCAACTGTAATATTTTCTTTGACGAAATTTTAAAAAAATTCTAAAATGATCAAAAAGATGATTTTTTCTTTGAAATGACAATTTTGACTAAAATATTCTCTAGTTTGACAAAAAAAATTGATAAGTGACGAAGAATAAAGATTTTAACCAAAAATGACAATTTTTACTTTGAATTGACAATTTCGACCCAAAAAATGACAATTTTTACAAAAAATGACAATTTCTACAAAAAATGAGAATTTTTACAAAAAATGACAATTTCTACAAAAAATGACGATTTGGACCAAAAATAACGATTTTTACCTTGAAATGACAATTTTGAACAAAAATTCACAGTTTGAACAAAAAACAAATAATGAAAAATGGAGATTTTGGCAAAAAAATTGCAGTTTCGACTAGAAAATAAAAAATGACAAAAAAGAATGATTTTGACCGAAAATGGCAATTTTCTAATTGTAAGTTCAAAGAGTCGGACACAATGTTATCATGTCTCGTGAAACGTATAAAAATCAAATTTTGAAACAATCTAAATTTTTTCAATCTAAAAAATCAACTGACCGCTATATAATTTTTAAAAAAGTCAGAATTTTTGAAATTTTTCAAGTTCAAAAAAACGTTTGAAATCTGAAAAAATTTTCAAAACCAAAAAATATAAAAAAGCCTGACAAAACGTCTAAAAGTCAATATTATTTCTGAAATTTTCCAAGTCCAAAATGTCAGTGGAAATCTAAAAATTTGTCCAAGTCCAAAAAAGTCTGACAAAATATCTAGAAGTCCGCTTGATGAAATTTCATAACGTTTTTTGCAAGTTTGGCCACCACAAAATCATATCCAATACTAAAATTACATCCTCAGTCAGAAAATTTTCGAAAGTGGTAGCTTTTTTGGTAGAAAAATTTCATCGTGGCTGGGGATTTCCAATTTTTTGCTCCTCCCTTCCCCATCCAAATGCCAATTTGGGTTCGTTCCTAAAAAAATGATTTCTGGATCTGCAAATACTCGGAAATCAAGTTTGACGAGAAAAATTTTCCCTTGAACGTATAAAATTGGAAAAAAATTGCAATATGATATTGTATTACGTTGAAATAATATTTTAAAAAGAATACGTACTTACATTATGCCGATTATCGATAAATATAGGCGAGTAAACATGAGTAAATATGTTTATATGGCAATTAAATAGTATTTTGAATCAATTAAATGAAAAATTTTAATGAAAGATACTAAGATAGATAGTCAGTTACACATCATGAAACTTTTTAAATCGAAAAATTCAAACTTTATTCAACCCGAGGAAGAGGATGTAGGCAGTACTTGAGTAATCTCTCCAACCAATAAGCTATCTTTAAATTTTGATTATTTTTCGATAAAACTGTTTGCAAAAAAATTCCCTCCCCTGGCCCCATACAGAAAAATTAATCCGCCATATTTAATAGGTAGGTACTCGAAGATTCGTAGAAATTAAATGTTTTCAATAATCTTTTAAATCATATTGAGTTAAATCATCTACATACACTCGTAATACGAATGCACGATACCCAGGGTCGTTTAAAATCATAACGTAGGTAAATAAAAAAATTTCCCGGTACATAAATTATCTAACGTTTATCTTATCATTTTAGAAGAATAACTTCATTCAATTTCAAACAAAAGTCTGTACAATCTAGCAAAAGTTGAATCCACGTTACATTTTAATTGCCAGGCCACGTGTTTAACGAGCGAAAAATTTACACATTTCATTTCAACCTTGATCACGTTTCGAAAAATTATTCGTATTTCGAATATACGTACTTTATTAATCGATTTTCCATTTTTCATCGAAAAAATTACCTTCTCGTGTTTACATTTGGACTCGAGCTGAATCGTGCAGTCAGAGCCAGTCGAGGAAATAATCACGTAATCGTGTAATAGGTAATAAATTCATTCGGACGATTGAATATGCCGCAGATTCATCATTTTCGAACGTTTCGTTATTCACATGATCGCGATAAAATAAGTTTAGAAAGATAACGCTAATTAAAAAATTACCGCTGCCGTTAAATTGGCAAATTGTAATGGTTTGTTTATTTTTCTTCGAAAGTTACGCTTCGCCAATAAGTCGAAAAAGCTACATATTTTTGGGAGGATTTCGTCTTATCATCTGGTGATAAGAGTATAAAGAGCTTACAAGATAATCTCCTGATTATGTAAAAATATTAAAAAATGAATCACATAGTTTTCTGCCAAGGTATGTGCTCGTAGGTTGCATTTCACTCGGTTGGGGCTGACGAAGGCAAAACGACCATCGAATGGATCGAATTACTCGATTATTAAATTTCCCATGCGGTGAAACGAAATTAAAAATTTGACATGTATGAAATTACCATCGATTCTTAATGCAATATTTCATCAACTTGTCCGATGGTTTTTCTATTAACACGATCGAATATCTAATTGTGTAATTTATTTAACTGACAAATTTGCAATTTACCAAGAGAGACGTGCGCTAGCTGGCGAAATTTTCTCATATGGGTTACTCGTTATACGATTTTAAAGGATTTGCATACAGTAGACGACTAGCCAATTAAATAACGATGATGAAACACGAACCAAGTTACGAAATGACCTTGAAAATAGTTTAGATTTACAAATTTATTCGCGATTTGGAGAATTTTTTATACAAGTCATTGGCGCGAGTCGCTGCAGAAGGAAAAACTTGTGCGAAAAATTATCAAATACGTGATTTTTGCGAGATTTGTTCGAAAAAAATGCACGTTTGGTTGGATAAAAATGTTGGAAACGTTGAAATTACGATGAATTTTGTATTACGTTAGAAGAATTACGCATTTCATTATTGTAATTTATTTGTATGCTTGCAGGATACAGTCAAAAACGATGATGCTTCTTCGGAGGTGGAATCTTTCATTCCAAAATCGCAGAATAATACCAAGTAAGTCGACGTTGTAATTAATTTTCACGCAGGTAGATTCGCGAATTCTATTATTATTCGAAATAGGCGAATAATTAACCGACGTTGGCAAATTTTTAATTGTTTTTATTTACCTATTCGAGTCCGGAATATGGTTTGCCTCGATGACAGTTTTTTTCCACGTTTAAATAGGTCAGTGTAATTTGAGGGAAAAAATTATGAAATTTGACACTTTCAACTTTCTGGCTTCATTTTCTCATATTAAAATTGAATTGTTTCATTACTTTGAAAGTATTAAAAATTTTTTTCAGCAAACCGAATATCGATAAATTTTCATAATGTGAAATTACTCGACCAAAAAGGAAAAAATTTACGATACACGTGCGATCACTAGCAATTTTGTAATGATACTTACATTTGATCAGAACGATATTTCATTCTTTGTCGTCTCCATTGTCTTACATGAATTTGTATGTATCACGATTTACGACAATGTGTTTTATAGGCTTTGAACTTGAATTTCGAATCGAAATACCTTGAACCGATCAAGTTTCAATGGGACTATTGTATTAGCCGGTCATTAGTACGTTTATGCTCATTGAAGATATATTTTTTCAATTACGCAGCCAGGCGATCGATATTTGAAAATTTTATCTGACTTGATTGCCATTTTTCTGATTGATTTTTCCCATTACGTTGATACACGCTAATTGTGGAGGTTCGTATGAGATATGGGTTCAGATCTGATAATTCGATATACAGCAAGAGTATTCCCAAGTTTGATTTATGTGCGTATCGAGTGCATTGAATTACGTTGTGTGAAAATACAAATATCTTCGGGTTCGTTGGTGTCGAATTTGTTTTTCCAGTTGAAAAATGATGAAAATGAAATTGATCGAAGGCGAGCTCGAAGTCGATGTGTAAGTTTCATTTCAAAAGTTTTTTTTTTCGCGTGGGACGAAGTGATTCCGACCGATTTACGTGTGATTTTTATGAAAAAGTTGATTCTTGGGGTTATGATTTTTTTTTTCATGGAAATCGTACGTGGAAATATAAATAGGAAGTCGAGCATCGATTTATTCATCTTCTTTTGTGGTATGAGTTTGATCGAATTAGAAAATCAATTGATTAATCATCTCATCACATCTTGTATTGTGCCTTCTTCATTCGAAAAGAGTGAATGAATCATGAAAAAACGAGGATACAGATGAAAATTTAATCGTATGATTGATTTTTTTGATTTGAAAAAAAATAATGAAAAACAAAAGATAGAAAAAATGTAAAGAATTGTGATAAATTATCCAAAAATTGCCCCCTTTCATACCAAAAAATACTTGAATCTGGAATTACCAAATTTGTCTACCTCTTCTGGTATTGTACGGTGGTGGGAAGAATACGAAAACGAGGGGAATGAAATTGCATGATTATCTCAGAACCATTTCTTATAATATATATCGTTTAACGTTAGGTACCCCTGAGTAAATTAATTAATATACAAATTCATTTTTTTAGAAAAATAATTCGAGAATTTCGGGAAGAATAATATTCGAGAAAATTATAATTCGGGAAATTCACTATTCGGGAAACTGGATTCGGCCAAACTTGCCCGAGAATCTGAATTTTTGTTTGTTAGTGTACATCATTTTTCAAAATTCTTGAAAATTCAAACTACGAGTACAAATTTTTCTACTTCAAATTTTCATATTTTTGTACTCTGACAATTTCGATCAGTGGCGTAATCACCTAAGAATTTTACGAATTCACCCCCCCCCCCCCCCCCCCCTAAGAATTTTACGAATTCCCCCCCCCCCCCTTTGTTGAGAAGAAGTATAAGATTTTTCTTCAACTTCACTAAAAATAATGCTTTTTGAACAATTTTTCTCGACCCCTCTCCGTAATCGAGTAAACCATGCCCTTGAGTTCATTCTGACAACGCCAATAACTTCGATAATTAATTCTAAAATCATGTTTGCGTGGTGCACTTTGATTTGATCAGTCTTACAGATTTCATACAAAATTTTAAACGCTTAGAAGAACCATGGAAATACTTCACCGTCTTCATCTGCAATTTTGACACCCCCTTAATATTTCCAAAGAATTGGGTTTCACTGTAAAGTCTTGAACTTTATATTTTATCAGTTGAACTTGTATTCAACCATCTCAAGGTTTGATTTATTTTGAAAAAATTATATAAAATAATTTTCTGCGGGCATTTGAGAACCCCTCATCATTCATTTTCACAAATATTGCAATTTTTGGTTTGGAAAATCCAAAATATAGATATCGATTTCGATTTCACTCCAAATTTTAATTTATATACAAATGATATGGAATATTATTTTGAAAATATATAATTTTAGAACCCCTGAAAAATTAGTTTCGAATTTCGAAATTAATGTACTTACTGTCTCCCCCCTTCTCCTCCAGGGCTGTAGGACCAGTTCATTTTTCCAACTTGGACAGTGTCTGGGTCTGGAACAACTTTGATTTTTGAGCCAATGGGACTGGGTCGGGCCGGTCCTGGTCCATGAATAGGGATGTGCCAGTCCCGGGTCTGGGACTGGAATTTTTTTGTTATCAATGGTAGAAAATTTCACGAGAATCTTAGAAAATGTGGTTAAAGTGGTAAAAAAATCAATGAAAATGATGAAAAAGTCCTGAAAAATGCATGAAATGTTGTAAAATCTTGTGAAAATGACGAAAAATTTGTCAAAAACTACCTAAAATATTGTAAAAAATATTGAAATTATCAAAGTGGGGTTTGGGCTTTGGATCGGGTCCGCATTTTAACTGGGGTTCGCCGGATTTTGGGCCGGGCCAAACCCGGTCTTACAGCCCACCCCCACCGGTACTTATTTTCAAACTAATTCTTAGGTGTGTCAACATTTTGAGATTATTTGGCCAAGAAAAACTTGCAACTTTGATAATCCCTCGATATTTCGTAAAACTTGGAAATCGCTAAAAATTTTGATATACAGGGTTGCTCATTTTTAAAGTAGATGGCTTTGAAAATGAAAAAAAAAACGTTGACTTCAAAAATTTCGAAAACCAAGCCTCCCCGAAAAAAAATTAATAGCTCATGAGAGAAAGAGAATTTCAAGCTCTACAATTTTCATTCCTTGAATTTTTTTCGTAGCACCCTTAGTTTGGCCAGAAAATTCATTGTTATGGGAAATTCACTCGATAATTTCAAAATTGAAACAACTTGGACTACAAAGTACAAACACCTCGAAAATTAAGTCTCTAGAAAAAAAAGTTCTTAAGAGAAAGAGGATTTCAAACTCTACAATTTTCATCCCTTGAATTTTTTTGTAGTACCCTTAGTTTGTCCAGAAAATCCATGTTTATGAGGAATTTACAAAGCGTAAAATTATTTTTCTTTATCTTCAAGATCATCAACTTTGCAAATTTTCCAAAAAACGTGGATTTTCTGGCCAAACTAAGGGTGCTACGAAAAAATCACGAGGGACGAAAATTGTAGAGCTTGTAATTCTCTTTCTCTTTAGAGCTATTAGTTTTTTTTTAGAGGGCTTGGTTTTCGAGAATTTTGCAGTAAAAATGTTTTTTTTCCCCCAAAACCATCAATCTCATAATTGGCCACCCTGTATGTTCAACCCCTCCCCTTTTATCAACATCATAAAAAGTTGATATTTTGATAGTTTTTAACCGAATTGTCGATTTATTTCAAAAGCAACTTTTTTTGGTTCGTGCAATTTAGGAACCCCTGCAATTTATTTCAAATTTCAAATTTTCTCATCAAATAAATTCCATATTTTAAACCCTAAATCAGCTGTCTGAGAAATATTTTTCTGATAATTCCGAATTCGAAAACCTTCATAACCAATTGCAAAATTTTGGGAATCACTGAAAAATATTCACACATTTATTTTTTTATGTGGGTTTTAAATAATTATTTGCAAATTGTAAATTTTTTCGCGGCACCTTTTACAAAAAATTGCCCATTGGGACGTTGATATAAGAATAAAAAGAATCATTAAAATACATTCGGCGTAATAAAAAGTTAAATTAAAATAATCAACGAATTAAATCAGTTGGGCGATGACTGAAAAACCAGTCCAAACAGCATTAAATTTTTAAAATCGGAAAAGGATATGAAAGGTGTGGAGAATGTCGAGTACATCATTCATTTCAAGTACCCAAACATGATTTTTATTCACGATTCAAATAAAAATCACTATTTTTCTGCTCGTTAATTCGTAAAAATTTTTACAAAGTATACATTTTTCTTATAATTGCATTAAATTAACCAGAATTCGTATAGAAACCAACATTAAACCGAAGAACGAAACTCATTTATATAAAAATAATTCACCCCTCCCCCTCCTCACCTCTTGCAACCAGTTGGATAATTTTTTATCTACCTACTTAGAAAAAAAATCATACGATTCGAAAATTTTTTCGCGGCTATCTCCCTTCAAAGATAAAATTTCTTAATAAGCTCGACTTAATTATCATCAAAGTATTTTATCAACTCGTAATGATTTATGTATGGAAAAAACACACGAAAACGATTGGGGGTAAAAATGACGCAAATAGGGCAAATTTTCTTTCTAAAATTAGGTCTCGCCTTTGTCAAGCCAATGTCGTGGAACACTTTACGCATATGAAAATTAATTCGCCCAAATGAAGCGATAAAGGAGCGTTAAAATAACTCTTTTATTAGGTAATCCGATACCTCGTACGTGGATCGAATAATAAAAAGCCTTTTATGAAATTTAATTCTAAAAAAAGCCACCTCAATAGAACCATTGTACTGTTAAATTGGCGTTCAGCGGACCAAAGTGATAACAAATTGTATTTTTTTCAGACACAAGATTAGCGTTATTCCGGCGAAAAAAGAACCCGAAACTATTCACTTGGATGGATCAACCAAAGCGTACGATCCGTTCGATGAAAGAAGACTGAAAAATCCCACTACGTAAGTCTACCTATATACTTTGGTTTACCTAGAATTTTTTTACTGGTACAATTTTCCATCGGTTTGTGTGCGGTGCGGCTTCGACAAGGTTTTATTCGCCGTTGCTTTGTACGAGTACTATGTCTACGTTAATCACCTAATCAATGTTTGAACAGATTGTTAAACATAATGTACTCTATGTCGATTTAATTATTCAATTTTATTCGCGGAATTTCTTTGTTCTTACCCAATGTACCGGTGCCATTAGGTCGAA
The DNA here is from genome assembly GCA_900064475.1 of Pseudococcus longispinus. Classification (NCBI taxonomy): domain Eukaryota; kingdom Metazoa; phylum Arthropoda; class Insecta; order Hemiptera; family Pseudococcidae; genus Pseudococcus; species Pseudococcus longispinus. The sequence continues at coordinate 19,610 of FIZU01050871.1, forward strand.
TATGGTAATTAATAGAATATGATACGAAGTAGGCTCTAAAAAAAAATTCTGTATAGGCATATGGAAAAGTATCCCAGCTCTTTTCATAATTACCTAATCGTTCGCAAGTATTGTTTGCAATTCATCGTCGTACATTTCTTTCCTCTTTTTTAATGCGAAAATTGTGCATCAGATGCAATAACGTCCATGTTTTCGTAGAAAATACAAACCACTAATTATTCTAAGAGCGTAAATTCGACCGTTATGTCGCCGACGTAATGGTCGTTTGTGGTCGCCAATCCCACCACAGAAAGAAAATTTTTTTTCCGGTCAACAGATCGTAGTTTTTTTTCCTGATCTGAGCTAGTCTTCGTGATACGTACGACAAGAAAACATGTCGACTCGTATTTCAAAACAACGTATCGATAGCTGAGTGTACCTAGCTTTATCTACCCAGGTAACCCACCTTTGGTGGTCTTTTCGACTGAATTGTCGTGGTAGTTTCCATCACACAGGCAATTGTGGCACGACTATGGTACGCACTACGGTCTGTTCGGTGTACTGGTCTATAAATATTCTTATTTGTACTTTGCCATTGTAAATGAGGTTATCGACATCGGAACTTTATACCGACAACAAATGAAATTATATCGATAACATTGAAATTACACTTTTACTTGTAGTACTAGAAATATCTCATGTACCTACTATCTGCCTTAAAAATTCGTCGTGTAATCGATAAGTCTACCAATTTTACCCTCCGAAGTTCATTTTTTTTCCTTCGCCAGACTACCAGTACACGTGAATACATCTGATGCATGATGCTTTTGTTATAAAGTAGCGTGAATGAAACGAGTAAAATTAATTATCAATAATACCATTCGAACGATTTAATACATCGGTTTTTTTATGCGTTGTAAAACGCCAGAGGAAATTGTTATCGGATTTAACCTACGGTTATTAAGAGTATTTTTCTCGTATAAAATGGCTGGTTTTAATGCGAAATATGAAATTTCTAACGTATTTCCAGCCAGCGGAATAATCGATATCGATTTATTCGTGTGTTTATTCAACGTGTAGTGTGTTTGTGCAGTATGCGATATGTAATATACAAGTTGGGAAATATTAGCTGCGATGCTTTTACAGCGAGGGTATCGAAGGGTCGATGAATATATGTAATTTTGTAATTTATTTACCCTGTTGAGGTGAAGGGAAGGTGGGGAAATGGAAATTTGAAACTGGAATCATTGGATGAACGTGTTGCTCATCTTTATAATTGAAGGAGCGAATGTTCTTTTTTGGAAAAAATCTAAGCAAAATGTATTTTTAAACAGGTATGTATAAAATCCACGACGTGTCTGTCCGTAACACTGACATTTTCAGTGACTTTTAGACATTTTGTCAGACTTTGTGAAACATAAAAAGTAAACGCTGATATTTTCGATTTTTAGACATTTTTTCAGACTTTTTTGGACTTGGAAATTTTTTTTTCAGATTTCCATTGACTTTTTGAACTTGAAAATTTCCGAGATAATGATGACTTTTCGACATTTTGTCAGACTTTTTGAAACTTATAAAAATTTTGAATATACAACCATAACATTTTTCTTGGGGATATTTTTAAAAAAACCTAAATTGACCAAAAAGATGATTTTTACCTTGAAATGACAATTTTTACCAACATATTCCCAAGTTGGACAAAAAAAATGACAATTGACGAAAAATACCGATTTTAACCAAAAATGGCAATTTTAAATTTAAAATGACAATTTTGACAATTTCTACTCTGAAATGACAATTTTGATTGGAAAATGGCAATTTATACTTTGAAATGACAATTTCGACCCAAAAATTACAATTTTGACAAAAAATAACAATTCGGACCAAATAATTACAATATTGACAAAAAATGATGATTTTGACCAAAAATGACTGGAGTTTAAACAAAAATGACAGTTTTAGCATAGCATATGCTTTTGCTATGGGGAGAGATCTCGTGGAAAATTCCATGACGAAATTCCGTAACGAAAAATCGTCATGAAATTGTGTAACCAGGATGTCTAACAGATCATGAAGTCATGAAAAGTCATCATTTTGGAAGGTGGGTCATGAAAGTCATGAAAAAATCATGATTTCAGCTCAAAATTGACTTCCAAAAAACGAAATTTATAAAAAAATTTC
>FIZU01050873.1:0-18515 GCA_900064475.1 Pseudococcus longispinus
AGCGGGAGGAATACAGGTGGAAAGGCGGGTTATTCGCGCATGCGCACATGCATTCCCGAAAAACTCTGTCAGAATTCTGTTCCACAAGATTTCACGTATACTAGGAGCGGTCTATATAAGTATATGGTCGAAGGTAAAACCCGGAAAACCTGAAATTGAAAATGTGAAGAAAAACAGAGTTACAGTTAGTTACAGTTACAGAACAGAGAACATCGACCATCTGAAAAAATTCAAAAGGAGGAAAGTAATTCTGAATAAAAGATTGAAAATACCTACTCAAAAAAATAATCAAAATGGCATCTTGAATATTTTCCCCGAGGCAAATAGGTAGGTTGATGTATAAAAATGATTAGTAAATAAAACAAAGAGCAACGACATATCCCGTGTTTTCAAATTTTGTGGGTAGTACTAAAATGGGGGGGGGGGTATTTTCTAAATTTTTTCGTTATTTTATATCGTTACGTTTCACAACCCTGAACCCAGCCGCTGGTTCCACATATTTTCCTTACTAAGCTACTAGAACGACTTGAATTTTGGGCAAATACGTAGGCAACTTTTCTTACTTCCAGTATGATTACTTGAGTTAGAAAAGTTGCCTACCTTCAACAGAAATCATGGCTGGCTTACTCAATTATCATTATCAGTGAGTGGCACTGGTCTTGAATGAAATATAATGTAGGTATTTTTATCATGTAGGCAACAAGAGTAGCTAATGGAAAAAATGTTTAGCTCAAAGAAATTTTCAATTTAATAAGTCGACTGTCGTAGCTCCTTCAATACAAGGGATAAACTTACAAAAAATATAGAGAACATTTTTGTCATTTTATCGATCATGTTGATAAATAGTGATTCAAAAGTTTCTGGAAAGAAAACACTTTATAATTTTGAATTTGTGGAATCGTGGAAAAAAATTTCCAAACGTAATTATGTCATTAACCTAATGTTTTTATGGTTCCAACTTCATTCGTGACGTAATAATAAGTATTCTAAGACATCAACTAAAATCATAAATCAATATAAAACAGTATTTGCCTCCCAATTATTATTATAATTTGCAGGTACAAATTTTAAATGAATAGAAATAATATTCTATGTTAATAATATCGTACTCAGATAGGTATTGTTCCCCGTTGAAGATTCATTTTCAATATTTGATTACTCATCATTACTTCCTGAAACCATCGAACGGGTAATTATTTTATTACAACTTCTGACAATATTGTACCAAAACTGCAAGTTTATTTCTCGCGTAGATAAAATATTACTTTCACTGAAACCACTCGGTTGTGTAAAACTCCAACTTATCCGCAAGCGTATGACCTTCATGACCTTTTGACCAAATTCTGACCATCTTGACGATATTCCTCGAACTCGTATTATACAACATTGCCCCCATTTATATCGAAATATTATAAAATAGTGTGAATGTGAATTTTTTAAAAGCCTAATTCCGTATAAGTACGAAACTACAAAGAGAATTTAATTTATACGGTAATAATTATTATTGAGAAAAGAGCTACTTATGCTATTTTATAACAATGAATATATCATAGTGACCGATAGAACATCTGATTCACAGCAGTTTCGTAATAGTTGTAGGTCTAGACTATAATAAATTCGTGTTTGCGTTTTTTGCAAATAATGTGGTATAAAAAATATCCGGTTATTCAGTTCTTTCTTTGTGCTGGCGAATCTGTTGTTTTTTCTTTCTAATCGTTATATAATTCTCGATAGTCTAGTTTTGTAAAAACAGGAGCGAAACGTTAGGTAGGTGCTTTTTTTGGATTAAATAATGTAGGTCTTCAATAATTCCACCTACTCGATGAATAATTTCCAATTATTAAAATATTTTAAAAGAATTTTTTAAGGGCAGCTAGCTCGTAAATAAAATACCTAATTAATGAGACACTTACCTATTTATTGACAAATATCACATCTACCTATCTTTTAATTAATAAACTCTATTAATCTAAAAAATGTAGAACAACGTTTATCTAAATATCTACTTCTCGCAGTATAGCAAAAAAATAATCTTATTGCACCGAAATAAAATGCAAATCATTCCACATTTCATTAAAAACAGCTGAAAAATTTTGATAGACGGTACTGACATATAATGTTATCCAATTAAAAATAAACGTGTAATCTTAATTCATCATTTGTGTAGAAACGATTGGCGGGAATTACCAGTTTTCAAGATTTCCCAATAAATATTTTAAAAATCATATGTATTGGTCGGGCCACTTTTACAGCACAAATTAATTATACCTACCACGCTAATTGAAGCATAATTTAAGAAAGTAAATTATCATATTTAAGTAAGTGCGGCATCCTCATTTAGAGAATTAATCCGATGAGTACCGATATAAAGTATTCGCACGAGCGTGGTTCTTCTGCAATATTTACACCTATACTTTTTTTTACAAAATCCAAATTACTTCATACTCATTTTCGACCGGTTAAGGAAATAAACGACTTTTGAAGAATTTGCCAAAACTGTTAATTAATAGCACACGATGATGACGATAAAAACATTAAGATGTTGGGTAATCACGTGTTACTATGTAGAAACGCCCTCCTAGAATTGTCATCCCACGCGTCTTTAATTAATCATTAACATTATTTGCATATATATTTGTTGGAATTCTTTTTAACGTACAAATACAGGATCGATTGATATAATTCTAAGCAAATTTTTGGCAATTGTTAAATTTTATGTACGCGTATTATTGTCAGCCAAGGAGTACAGGATGTCCTCTAAATGATTGGAAAGTCAGATGGTGATAATACTTGCTATAGAGCAACAAAACTCTTCATGTGTGTATACAGGGTGTCTGATGAGGTGTCTGCCAAAATGTTTTTTCAAAAAAATTTGAATTGAAACTAATTTTCAATAATTAAGAATCCTCAGTTTCTCAGACAGCGCTTCCTAATTTTGGGGAAAAAAATTAAAAAATTGTGTCGCATATGATTTGTTCGGTTTTTAGGGTCGCTGATCGCGAATGTCGACTCAGTTTTTCACTACCAATCTTTCGCCCCAACATCCCTCACAAAACCCAACAATTTTGTAAAAAAAAAAGGAGGTGTTGGAGCACGCGAGGGCGGAAAAGAAAACCTGAGTCAATATTTGAGATCAACGACCCTGAAAACCTAACAAATCATATGCGACACGATTGGTTTTTTTTTTTGAAATTAGCAAGTGCAATGTGGGAAACTACGAGGTAGGATCAAAAAAATAAATCGAAAACATAACCAACGATATTCATAACACGGCCTGAATTTTTTTTTGAAATTTGAGCACCCGAATCCCATTACGGCTTTAAGATCTCACAACGAAACACTGTTAGTTGTAAGTAACATAAAAAAATGTATTGCCTTGAATTTTTACGAAATTTCAAGTTATAGCTCAAGGAAGTGGTAAATTTTAAAAAATTGAGATTTTTAGAAAAAGTTACAACTTTGAACTCTCAAAATATTTTATGCACGACTTTCATTTACTTTCGACACTCTTTAAAACTGAGTAAACAGTTTTACCCTAAGTCTAACGGATCTTGATTTATAAAGTTCTGAAGTCGGGTACTTCAGCATGAAATCGCCACTGTATGAAAACTTCAGGCTTCATCCCAGCCTATAGATGGATGAAGGGGTGAAATAATTGCGGTTCTTTTACCTACCTTACGGGAGGATCTTGTAAACATTTTTTGAATAAAATCGAATGGGTGATTGCATTTTCCGTCGCTTTGATAAATGTAATGTCCCCTCTTGGCCCCCTTCAATTTTGATGATAGGCAAAAAGTCATCATCACAAAATTAGTTCAGTCTTCAAAGTACTAACTATTCATTACCCACATTGAGATTAGGTAAAAAATTATGAGTAGAGAATTCGTTCAGTTTTTGATTTACTGCTTACTAATTCTTATAAGTGAAAATTCGTTTTAACTCATTTTTTTTGAAAGCACATCATTTTTCCTCTTAAATTTTCAAAATATGCAAATTGTTCATCTGTGAGTTTTTTTGTGGAGCTCGGTTATATCCAAATTTCAAGTTTGGCGGATCACTCGCTAGACATCTTCTACAGTAGGGTGGAGTGGATTTTTAAAATGTTTTTCGATTTTGCTAATTTTTTGATATGTTGTTCGTTTTTAGCTGAAAACTCTCCATAGAAAATTTTGGCCTCCTAGGTCAGTCTGGAGGGGAGTTATGATGCCTCAAATAGGGATCATTTTCGAAAAAAAGGTGGATCTTGGAATTTTAAACCACCAAAACCCCCCAAACAAAAGCTGTCTTGCGGATTTCTAGGTGCAATTTGAGTGTCTGCATCGACCTGAATAGTCGTTTTTTCGATTTGAGGTCGTTTTCCATTCCCCTGGGAAGATTGTAAGTTTGCAAATCGGTGTTTTTCAAGTTCGCGAAATCGTTTTTTATCGTTTAACGCCAAAACTAAGCTTTCTACGAAAAAAAAAGTATGATGACCATTGTTGAAGAGCATCAAATTTGTCACCTGAAACGTGTTTTAAATTTTACGTAAACTCGATTTTACGAGAAAATATATTTTTGGAAATGTTCAACTTGGAAATGGTTTTTTTTTTCATAAAATTGAGTCTACGTTAAGTTTAAGACATGTTTCAGGCGACAAATTTGATGCTCTTCAACAGTGGTCATTCGAAAAACATTTTAACAATCCACTCCACCCTACTCTACAGTCTATTAATGAAATTGAAGGAGCTGAGATAAGTAATTCAAAGATAAAATTTTTAAAATTTTTCTCAGTGTACCTACTTGATGAAATGCCGCGGAAGATTTATATTGCTCTCAGAGAGTAGGTATGTACATATACTATCACCAGCTCTCTTTTTTTCAATACAATTTGGGACTCCCTGTACATATACAACAGATACTGTACTTAGATACCGGCTCTTGTGCTTAAGTTCTTATGTGAGTCCATGTTCATTGTTCGCTGTATAAATTCTCATAACAGCATTTAAAATTCATTCGCTTCATTCACTCTTTTCAAGTCTGGTGTAAGAACAAGCTCATATTGCACTCATACCATCATACGCATTGTTCAAATTGACTTACTAAAAGTAGGTTCAACCCGAATGCACAATTTATAGTCAAAATGCACCGGTGGAAAAATTGTTCCACTTTTTAAATACATATCTGAGTTGTTATCTCGAGCCTCATACCAGTTCAGGCTTTTTTTAAAAATATAAAAATATTTGAATTTAAACAAAGCCATGGCAAGAGAAGGAACCACGTTACACAATCTAATTGGTTTATATACTCAAAAGATTTTGTTTAATTGAGAAATACCTTGTTCATACGTTTTTGCTACAGGCTATTATTATAACACCATCTTCGCGTCCGAATAGAGGAAGTTGTTGAAGTTTGAATATACCTTTCATTGAAGAATATGGTATGTACGCGTTCGCACAAGTAAAAGGCGACTATACAGTGTACACCGTGGTTTGTGGGAGTAGCTAATAATGCAATATTGTATCAAGATTTAAAATTTTTGATATTGACTTCCTTCAATACTGAACATAATGATTTATTATTCGGATTATCTAAGTGTGTTTCCGAACGTGATTACCAATATAGATTTGAATGTACTTATTTCACTTACAGTATTTGCTGATAAATGCGGACTTTGTTTGTGCCATAACATTGTTCTAGTAGTCTGTATTGTGTTCATAACTAGAAAGATGAATCATTTTAGTGTTTACAGGATTTTCAGTTGCATTATTCAATTTATTTTTTTATCCTGCAAAACTCAATTTTTGGAACAATTTTTACTGTTTTCAATTCTGCATCATGATAATAAGTAACTACACAGGCCACCACAACTGCCTTAAGAGGCCGTCTTTTAGCAAGTAGGTAGACTTTGGTAGGGCTAGGCCTAGGGGATATTAGATGTAGCCCCCTTCCGACCTAAAAGTAAATCGTTGTATTCGTTTAAAAAATGCTATAATTTTTAAAGAATGGCTATAGAAATTCATCGTTTATGTTTAACTTTAAAGAACTATTTTGAACTTTTTTTCAAAATTTTAAAGGAAAATGAGCTAAAATGTGCAATTTGAATTATTATTTCCCCTGAATCCTTGAGTACTACTAGGATGCCAAAAGCTCGTTGGTACTTTTCAAAAACTTTGCTGGAACAAATAAAAGTAATTTATTCTTCAACTATGAATTATTTAATCCATTTCATATGCAACATTTGAATAGTAATTTTTCACATGAAATGCAATTACACGATTTTCAGAGAAAGCACAGCGAAGTGGGAACTGGTTGGACTATATAAAATGGACAAATTCGCGTAACCGTTGTACTTTTGCTAATGCTAATCAAGAAAATAAATTCTTATTTGAAATACTTTACGATTACCTACAGGCTTATATTTTTTGGGAATACTTTCGATGATCTATTTCCCTATAATACGGTATTCATCCGGCTCGTAATCGAAGTACCGTCGCGTCGGGGCAAATATAGTCTAGGCGATATACATGTACCTTACCTACCTACTATTAAATCTCGGTAGTAATAACTGGTTTGTAAGTTAAGTAATCGCATTGGTTTTGAGGTTTTTATCGCGCTTGTAAACACTTCTCCGATGACCATATGCGCCTAAGGTAATGCACACTTGCACCTTCTTCGTTTTGCAAACACTCATGGGAGATTACTTTTACCCGAAGTTCGTATATGTAATGGCGTAATAAACAGAGAAAAATAAATTAATGCAGAAAAAACCTACACTGTGACTTTTGACATCCTCAAATGTCCGAGTATTTTTCCTATCATCGTGGGCCGATTTTTCATCTTATACCTTGGGTTTTCGGTGTTTTAACCGAAGTAGAAAGTAATCTGATTTATAACGAATGTCCTCGTAATTTCGTCATGAAGTCTTACTAAACGTAGGTACACATGTAACGAAATATCTCGTAAAACAATAAATTTTCCCATGTGTAGAGGATATAACGAAATCCATTCGAGAAAAATAATCTACCAGAGATGTCACCGAACGTTAAAAATTGATGAAACGTTAAGACGTTAGTCGCTCTTGTTTGCAATGGCTATCGTCATGTTGCGACTTCTTATTGTATAGGAAATTTGATTTAAAATAGCGACGCGGAACGATCTTTATATCTTCCTGTACGGAGCGTTGATCATTAAAAGATAGATCGTGGAAATTATACATACGCGTTACTCTTACTATCGGTCATGACGCCGGTTTACAGGTCATAAACATACGTCTATGTAGGTAGGTAGTAGGTACTAGGTACATGTAACATACTGAACGCAAAGTGGGGCTTATTAATAACACTACTAACATCCAAACATAATTTTTGTAATATTACGACGACGCGACGCGACGTAGCGGACCAGAAGAAAGTGGTTTTTTGCAGAAATTGATTTGCATTTTGTTGATTTTTTTTTTCATTCCTGATAAATAAGTACACATGTAGATCGCAATTGATCAGATTCGTCAAGTCTTTATCAAATTATTCAGCGGTTTTATCATAATCGAGTGTAGATGTGTCTGTGTTCCACAGCTGAGGATATATAGGTGGATCTGATCTGAATATTATATAATTTTTTGTAGCTGGTCATTCGAGATTTATGTGGTTTCCACGTGAAGATATTTCCATCAAGGTCATTGTAGTGAAGCGAAGACTAAATAGGAATAATATATCACTGGGTTCCGAGGCTTTTATATATTTTAGGCGAGTCTAAACAAAACATTAATTTTTTGGATGATTTTTCAACGCTTCGTAACAAAAAAAATGGATGTCAATGTAAATGCAAAAATTCTTCAATCTATGCAATTTACGTGACAAAAATCCCAAGCAGGAATACCAGCAAGTGGGTACGAGTAACCATATTTTACAGGTGCCTCTTTTTATTATTCAGTGATAAAATTACCCAGAATATTAACAATTTCACGAATTTTTAAAAGATTTACGGCTTGGGCTAAATTTTTTTCTGTCCGGCCAGTAAAAAATGTTTTCATGTAAAAATTGCTAATGTTTGAAGAGAAGATATCTAGCAGTTTATTCTTCTGTCCTTAAGAAATACGAGGTTCTCTACTTACATTAATTTATTGATGAAAAATGACAGTGAATCAATTATTATCGATTGAATTGAGATTATTATTATGAGACACATTGATGCAATGAACCAATGACTTCATATTTTTGGCTTAAAAAGTATAAGTTGAATATTAATTCCAATAATGAGGTTGTACCATTTTTAAAAATGAGCCTCGAATTTAAGAAGGTAATCTAGTATACTTGTATTAAATGATTGTATAGGTATCGATGATAAATTACAGGTACTATCTATCGTATTTTTAATTTTTTCCCTGACTGAATTTGAAATAATACCTTCAATCACCCCATTTTTTGAAAAACAAAAGAAATAAAAATTACGTGAAATTTTTAATTTTTTAATTTTTTTCATTCCAAGCCCTCCCAGTATTCACTCTGATCAAAAATAATCACTAAAATTTTTAATCACCCACTGCAGTGTGTAGTGCTGTAAATTCGATATGATATTATATCGAAATATCAATATTTTCATTATATCGATATATCGATATATTTTTTTAATCCTGAAAAGTTCAAAATTTGCTCGTTTTTTTTCTCGTGTTTTTGACCACGGATACATTTTGTTTTTCCCCCCTTTTTTGCATAGGTATTGAAATTTAACATGGCAGGAAAAATAAAAAACATTAGAAAAATGCAACAAATGTGTTCGTAGTTGAAATCTTGAAAAAACTTTAGCAATTCTTGGTTTTTCCAGGATCGAAACAGAATATCTATATTATATGTCTATGTATCGATATGAAATTTCGGCCGATAGTTGTAGCACATACCAGTGTGATAAAAGTGAGAGTTTCAGGGGGGATCAAATTTCAGCTCATTTAAGGAGCCGCCTATCCTCTCATTGCAGAAGATAACAGAAATTTGGGAGTCATATCTAATAAAAGGGAGAGTATTAGGAGGGAATGAAGCACAAAAAAAATCAGAAATAAAAAAAATTGTCATCGCCTTTTTTCATTTGGCACTACGTATTTTGCCTGCGGGGGGCTAAATCCTTCTAGGATTTCTTTTCTCATAAACACTTAAAAAGGAACAATTTTAGAAGAGTGAAAGCAAAAAAAGTCAAATTTTTTTCCCATCGATTATGAGTAAGAACTACACTAATCTACACACAAGGTGTACCAAAAGTAACTTTTCACCAATTTTCAGTTTGTCAAACGCCTTCAAAAAAACAGTTATGCAACCTCAATAATTTTTCAAATGGAAGGGTACCATACCACAGACATGTTCTGGGAGATGGAACACTTCCGTTTTAGAAGTTGATGTGATTGTAAAAAAAAGTATGAAAAAATACAAGCAGCGTAGCGATTGCCTGGGTTATCAATTACTGCAGGGTTATTAAAATCACAGTAAAAAATGAACGATAGGTTACTTTGGTATATTTGTAAATCTCGAAAAAAAATCGCGTCCCCTCCAATATTTGAAACTCAGCGACGCCCGTGATCAAAGTGAACAAGTCAGATATCTGGTCGGCAATTGCCGACAAAAATTTCAATTTTGGAAATTTAGGGCGGTTTAGTGAAAACAAAATTATTGCCTACCTACGTAGGTAGGTATATCATAAATGCGAATTAGGCAATTCAAAATTTTAAAGCTGACATCGTTGAGGGAGTATTAATCAAGCGTGAAGCGCTCAAAAACATGTTAAAAAACTGCATAAATATGAAATGAGACGATGAAAAATGTTCGCCCTCGCTTCGTTCGGGCAATAATTTTTCTGCTATTTTTAAAAAAGTTTTAAAGTTTGAGTTTTATGTTATTTTATATGAAAAATGATTTTTTTCTCTCTCAAATTTAAAGAAGGTATTTACGTCAAATTGCATTAGGGAAAAGTTATGAAATTTAGAAAAAATTAGTTGGAAGATTTGGAAGCATTAGTTGGGAAAGTTTGAGTCTCACCCTGGAAAAAATCAAAATCTCTCTGGAAGTTCTAGAACGGCTGCAAACAGCAAAATTTAGAGATAGGCACCTAATTGACATAAATTGTACGGAGGAAATACTTGATTTCAAAAATATTTCATTTTTGCTGGTAAATAATAAGTCATTTTTTTAACTTTTTAAAAATTTGCCAGAAATTGAAAAATTAAGGTGGGAAACTGAAATTTCGATTATAAAAGTTTCAGAACAAGCTCTTTTTAAAAATTCTATTTTTGTTTAATCTTAGCTTTGTTAGATGATTCTGGAGTGGGTGGGTGAATTACATGATCTTTATATAGGCAAAGCAGTTTTTGATTTTATAAAAATCATTTTCAGTGAAACAATCAATACAATATGAAAACTCAACGATTACGAATATGAAATTTGTAATAAGTGATAGGTATGTATGTTGCAAAATCAGCCATCATACCCGTAGAATTATCTTTCAATTGTTATAATCCCTCGATCGAAGGATAAATATAGGTTAAGAAGTTCCAAGATTTTTTGTATAGATTTATTACTTAAAATGTAATTACCTACTTACATTACTGCATACGTAGGTAGGTACTTCATTCGTTCAATGTAAGCATTCTCACGCGTCACCCATCATTGTGCAATTTTCATCTGGCACAGCCATATCTATATGGTTGTTGTACGTTGGTATTTTATTCAGAATCTAAATTTTTATTATTATAACGAAGTCATAAACATTATGATAATCAAAGTCGTTGCTCACGATTTCTTAATTTTTCTCAGATAGGCTCTTATTGATAAAACCATCTATGAAGAGATTCGCGTACCCATCTATGTTTTGTTGGTAAAAATTACGATATGTTAGGTACTTATGCAAAAGGAAATAGAATTAGGCAAAGCAAGCACATACATACGCTAGATACCAAAAATAGGTTATAAGAAGAACTTCGAAAAAAAAAGAATCTAATAAGGAAACAATGAAGTGTTAATAATATAATCTACGTAAACTTTCTCAATCATTTATACCATAGTCTCTAAACTATGTGCGATGGGAATACATTATGACATGATATGAATCAGTGACTTGTGCTACCAATTGTATCACGTTGTTGAATTTCCATCGTTATTAAGTGGAAATATTTTAATTTTAGAAAATACCTATTTAAAGAGAATATCTTCCAGTTTAATTATCCTGGTATCGTGAATTTATTTATTTGAATTGGATGCATGTATTTGCACTATTGTTGAGTAATTTTGAATTCTATTATAAGTTGATAATGGTATAAGAAAGGCACATGGTTACGTTATTCAATTCAATAATTACGTCAGTGAACATTTTTTTCAACGAGTGAATATGCAAAGAAAATTGTAAATATTCAATTGCCCATCTGACCAATAAAATGGGTCGTAGAGATGAACCAAGGTTGACACTATGGGGTGGAAGAGGAAGGAGGTTAAAAATTGGAAACCAAGTGGTGACTTATAAGGTATCAAAAAATCCTACTTTTTCATCACTGTAAAGTATTGGTTTTTTTGTTATTGCTTTTTCATAAAATCATTAAAAAAAAAACCAAACGATTTATGAAACGTTAATGATGGTTTTAGGGTAACCCAAATATTTAGAAAACCATTTTTTTTTCTAAATTTTTCAAAACAACTAACTGGTACATCGGACCTGTATGAAGCTTTTATTCAAGGGACAAAACTTCATTAAATCCAATGTTAAGCCCTCCTTTCACCAAATTCCATGATCTTTTTAGCTTTCTAAAAAATTGAACCCTTTTTTGGACTCATTAAAAATGGTTTAGGCCTAATGATTTTATATCCAAACTCAAAGTTTCCCACTCCATTAAGTTTTAGTTTGAAAGAAAATGAATTGTAAATCTAGTCTGTATGAAGATTTTGAGGTATAAAATTAGCTTGAAAACTATAAATAAGACCCTACCCTCAATTCAATAGAACTGATCAAACCAGAAATAAAGGAAGGGAAATGTGAAGAGGTGGACCACCTCCCCATTTGAAAATGGCTAAAAAATCTACACATTTTTGAAAAATTTGTCGCATTTCCTTTAAATAGAAAATTTTTGTAATAATGGTAAAATTTTTCTAGTCCAAGAAATCTAAAATGTTCAAAAAATCAGCATGATCGCCGAAATTTTTCAAGTCCAAAAAGAGGATGGAAATCTAAAAATTTTTCATAAATCCAAAAAGTTTGATAAAATGTCTAAAAGTCAGCGTTACGTGAAAAACTGCTTAAAAAATCCTGATTTGAACTTTTCTTGAAATTTTTAGGGACATAAGAGTTGAAATTCTCCAAGTCTAAAAAATGAATAGAAATCTAAAAAATTTTCCAAATCGAAAAAAGTCTGAAAGTCATGGTTACGTGACATTTCGTGACGGAATCGTTACGTTATTCGCGGAATTACCCATAGCAAAAGCATATCCTAAGCTAGAAATGATCATGAAAACCATCGAAAATTCCTTTAAAACTTCTAAAATTTTCATAAAAATCAGTAAAATTCGCTTAAAAGGTCAAAACTATCATAATAAAAATTTAGGTAAGTTTTCAAACGTCTAACAAAATATTGAAAAGTTGAAGAAAACGTGACAAAAAAATGGGAAATTTATTGGAATGATCCCCCACCATTGCACGCATAGAAACCCATCTCAATTTATGACTCAAATTGCATTTTAGCATAGGACAGCTTTTACTATGTACAACTAAAACCACCTAGACTATACAAGCCATGAAGCTAGATTTGACAACACCGAGGTAGACGGCCGATGTGTAGTCCAGACGTACCTACATTTTTATCCTCACTTTTTTTTTCATTAACAATAGCTCAGATCTTTGTACTATTTAACATGAAAAAAATCCCCACGACTCTGAGCTCCACGTATCGAATGTTGAGCAGTAGAAAACGGCGAATTTTATACAATTTCTATTTAAAACGCACTTTTGAAAAATCAAAAAAATCATGATTATCGTAAAGGTGTAAAAACTAAAAAGAATTGATTAGACGTTGCCTTTTTAGCTTCATGGCTTGCCTACAACCTATAATCTGTGAAAAACGTCATGAAAATCCAAGACGAAATTCCTAGACGATGACAGACATTTTGCCAAGGCAAGAGCCGAATTTTTTATTTTCCAATTTTTTTGATTAAAAACTGAAAATTTTCCCAGTTAAAAAAAATCATTTTTGAAAATTTTCCAACTCACTTCCAATTTTTTCAATTGAAACAGCAATGTTAGTTTGGAAGGAGCCATTGGGTCAGTATGCCCTTAGATTTTTATGATCCATAATTGGAACGAATTTTGTTTTTGGTAAGTTTGGCAACAAGTTGATTAAAAAGTTTGAGTCTGCAGTCTGCAGAACAACGGAAGGAGTTTTATCTCTAGTACAGTAAGAATTCACCTCTGCCACATCACAGGTACATTTTAAAAATGACTAATTATTAGTAGGTCATTTGAAAAAAGTTCGGTCATTTAGAGGTACATATTCGAACCTTTATTAAAATTTCTATTTCGCTTAAAATACCCTAAATACGAACGAATAAACTAGATTTCTGAATTTTTCCAATTTTTTATGATAAATATCCAAGATTTTATCAAAAGTAGTCGCTCTGTTTACCCCTATTTCGATTAGAAAGATGAAACGATCACTTGCGCGTTACAATTTCACCTCACGTCCGTCGTCACAGTTAAACGCACCACATGAATCTTGAACTTCACAAACGAATATCAGCATTAAAATCACAACACGTGGACTCGTTCGCATAGTGACATTATTTTAAATTTAGTAACAAAACAAACCGTTTACGTAATTCGAGGAAATCTGTAAAAAAAAAAAAACATAAAAATTTTTAAATGTCAAACCAGATAACCGATCTTACAAGACAAACTAGTATTATAGGTGTAATCTTGAACTTCGTGAGAATAATTCCTAATTGGATACGGATTATGAAATATTGTTGATTTTAATATTATACGAATTCTAGGTTATAATTAAAATCGTGGGTGCACGCTTCATTGGCATTTGAGAAATATTACGTAATGTCCGCCAAAGTGCGGATACTTTTTAGACGTAGTCGTATTAAATTTCAGTTTGTAGAAAAAAGCCACGATGGCCTCACAAATTGCTGCAATTATTTTCGTACGTGCGAGTTTAGACTACATCGAAGGTGATGCAATATTTTTACCAATTTTTTTTTGAGGCAAACTTGCATTTATGGGCAGGCGTTCTATCATAAATTGAATGCCGATATTATGAGAGACTGTATGACTATACAACACTTACTTATCTTGACCCTACCGAAATTAAGGTTAAAAAATCTTTCAAAATGAAAGTAATCGAACGTACTTTTCCCTTGGTGGTAAAAAGTATGAAATGCCAAGTACCTATATAAATTGATTACTCATCACTTGATATCTAAATATTGAATGCAAGTAGGCAGCTAATATACAAATGAAGATGATATTGATTGAAGGAACTTACAGATATGTAGGAAATAAATTTGAGAATTTGAGTCGTTGAAAATATCGGAAGAGCACACTCAATTCATATTCTACTCGTCGACTTCCTTGAATAATTCCAATTCGAGTATTCTTTATTTTAAACCTCACCTTGAGTGCGTTGTTTTTTTTTTGCAGAGAAGAAAAGCAAACTTATTAGGTCATGTTAACATGGGCGCATTTTCGGCTTCTATGGTAGTCGTGTAGAAGACCTCGTTTGAATTTTTGTCATTCGAGTAGACGCGGTGTAATAGCTATACAAAGCTAATTACGTGTCACGCACGTTACCAAAACACAAACCATTTCATTCTATACAAGTTTGTCAGAATGCTATTGTTACAGTAGAAGATGTACTGAATGGACCGAAAATACCGTTTTAGCACAGGTGTAGGTAGATACATAGGTAGTGTAGAGCATTCGAGCATCGTGATGCAATCAATGTCATCATCGTTTCATTTTTTGCTGACTGGAACTACACGGCATTACATGTGTGCATTAATGATGTAACGTTGTGGTCAAACATCAACATACATGTTGTCGGCTACTTATTGATATTTAATTATTGATGGTGCATCGCAGAAGAATCGAATTTTAAACTTGAGTTAACGATATGTCACGTCATATTATTTTGAGTTTTTTTACGATGTAGGTAGGTACCTAAATGTGTACTTTGTGAAATTTGAAAACTATTAACAGGATGAATGAAAAGTAGCAGAGCAGAACAATGAAAAAAATAACAAGGAAATATCAGAAGAGGTGATTCGGGTCTTCTTATACTGATCATGCAAACAATAAAAATTTCCAAAAGAATTAAAGCACGCTTCCTTTGTAGGAACAAAAAATTGGAAAAATAAGTTTTTGAAGCTGATTTTAAATATCAACAAAATAATGTATACCGATACCAGTGGTACCTCACGTTTCCCTCAGAGGACATTATGAAAGAAATCTACAATTTTGTTCATCTCTTGTGTGAATAAAAGGGGCGTGTGGTTTGACCAATTGAAAGAATATCCTTAGACCTACCACCTAATAACTCCCTTGACCCAGATGAAGTCGTGAGAGAAAAAGTAGCCAATTTTAATAGTCTATGGGTAAGTAAATTAAAATTTCAATTTTTTTATGCAGGCCTAGGGAATATCAAATATGCATTCAAAATGGTTTCTCCACAAGGCGTTTTTTTTGAAAAAATTTGATTATTTCTCATCATTTTGAACTCAAAAAATCGATTTTTTGGGCGAACGAAGTGTACTACGAAAAACATGAATAGGTAGGTACAAATACAAACACAATTGTAGAGCATAAAATTTCCCCCTATATTGTTTTTCCCTAGGGGGGTTGACTTTCGAGATACCTACGATGAAAAATAAAAATTTAATTTTTCAACTTTCGGTAAAAATATCTCGAAAACTGAACTTCTCAGGAAAAAACTAGTTGGAAGATTCGAAACTATAAAGGCCCTGGTGTGGTAAGGGGGTCAATCGGCCCCTGGTCGAAATTCAAAATTTTTTCAGGCAGCCCCGAGGGGTGGAGCCCAAGGATTCCGCATTAGCTCTAAAATCATCTTTTACCATAACAAAGTGGAAGCCCTGAAAAATTTTTTGAATTTCGACCAGAGGCCGATTGACCCCCTCACCACCCCAGAGCCTTTAAAGGAGCTGAAAATGAGAACTTCTCAAGAATTCCAAAATGAGAACAACTCGAGTAATTCTTGAAAACTTTTGTGGGACATATCATTTTTATAGGTGCAGTGAGCAGCTGTGGTAAAACTTGACAAAATCTAGAAAAGTGGGCGCAAACGTCAAAAATAAACGCATTAACTCGGTATCACCAACTTTGAATTAATCACTAATAATAAGTATCCTTTTAAAAGTGGATACCCATGCAAGGTTTTTACGGTATGACCTATAATCCGTAAAACACGTGGCTAAAAAACGAAATTTGCCTTTTAGAAATTTTGTCAGATTTGAGACTTTTTGGACTTGGAAATTTTTGAATGTCCGGATATAAAAAACTAGAAAAATACGCAGACGCGAAACAGAAACTTTGGTGGTGGTGATATCCTGGTGATATCATATCTGAAATGTGGTGTTACCTGATGCTATCGATAACGTTGGGCCTATGCTGTGTCATCGAATGCGGTTCAGTTGTTTCCAACATTTATAGGTACTTTGCCATCGTCAGGGCCAAGGAAAATGGTTGTGATACCAGTAACATTAACAATCCAAAACGTGATAAGAGTTGTTATTACCCTTACCATAGTCCATTACCTTTACACTATAATTTCTATATTACATACGGCAAATATACCAAAGGAGATGAATGGGTCAACTTTACTAATGGATCAATCAGTGGTGCACCTAAGGGGTAAACCTCTTCTTGCAACGTGTAGAACTCGCATAACAAAGTGATGGTAATTTTTATCGGTATTCAGTAAAGACAACAGATCCCTTCAATTTTTTTAAAGCAGTAATTTTAAAAAATTAACCTTTTGATAACTAAAAATCTCATTTTTTAAAATTCGCCCTCACTGCGCACGGGCACAAGCACATTATCTCTGTAAATAGTTTAATTAGGGAAGACATTTGTAGCAAATTATGCAGTTGACACCATCGAAAATTTTCAAACTTTTCGAGCTCAAGCCAGAAAAAACTAGTTTTATGTACTAGCTCCTCTCTTTTGCACATGTTTAGCCTCATTATTGTAGCTATGCAGCCATTCAATGGAAAAGAGGGTAGATTCTTTTCAAAAATAAAAAAATATTTCATGTACAGACCACCTGGACCTCTTACCCCAGAATACGCCACCGTTAAGCCCGCCCCAAGGAAAAATCCTGGGTGCGTCACTGGATCAATATGATTCACATTTTTGAAAAAATTCAGTGTTTCTTTCATTTGAAATATTCAGACTAGTTTTGGAGAAAGAATATTTAAAAGCACTCGGTAACTCCACATCGCCGGAAGCCGAAGTCATGTTTCCAAACGGTGATGTCACAAGTGATTGGATAATTCATTACATATTTGTGGAAGACTCAAACCAGAGCGTAGGTATTTGGGATGATAACTTTTACATCAGTAAAGGAAAAGCATATCCCATGTTTTATAGTTCCATGGGTAGTATGGAAATAGGGGGGGATTGTTTTGCTCATTTATTTCTGTTCCAGGGTTGAAATTTATTTGGTGTTCTAAAAATTAAAAACTCATTAGGAGATGGAAATTGATTTAAATTTTTAGAATTCAAGTTTAGATTTCAGATTTTTTTAAGGGCCCCTATGGATAAGATAGTGAAAAATGCTTCCACTCCGATTTGAACAAAACTCACCCAAAATGTTGGTTATGATGTAAAACCACCTCAAAAAATTGTTTAGACCGTTACTCCCACCTCAACCCGAGAAACATGGCCGAATGTAATTAAAATTCAATATTTCTGTGCGAGGAGGGGGTGGTTCAAAAATTTTGAAATTTTTACAGGATGTAGTGTCTATATAGGTGTATACGTGAAAAATTTTTCAAAAAAATTTTCACATATTTTCTGGGGTTTTCCGGGGTTGAAAAATTTAAAAACTCACATAAAAAAATGGAAAGGGAGTCATAGCTGGAAATTAAAAAAATAATAGTGTTATACTCCAACAAGGTATAACATATATTTTTTTGGGGACCCAAAAATGGTTGCAGCATGGTCAAAAATGATGAAAACTTATAAGTAAAGTAATATACTTATAAGACACGATAATCATTCAAAAAAATGTTTCAATAATTTTAAACTTATTTTTTTCAGTAGGTATCTAAATTAGGGTGGAGCGCGAAAAAAAAACATACCTCGGATTTTGACCAAATTCAAGGGGGTGGTTCATATTTATATGGGGACGAACCATGAAAAATTTTAGAACCCTAGCTCAAAGGGAGGTGGAGCTAGGGGGGCTCAAAGTTAGATAACTTTTGAAAAAAACGTGGTTTTTAGCCATTTTTGGGTAGTGCCAGCTGCGTGGCATACCCAGCACAGCCCCAAAAAGTTGC
>FIZU01050881.1:0-19948 GCA_900064475.1 Pseudococcus longispinus
TGATGGGTCTTCCCTGAATTCGTCCCTGTACCGCCAACATGAATATACCATTTTCCCGGATTTTGTGGCCTATATACTTCTCTTTTCGATGTTTGATATCTTCGACTATCGTTCTATTTTCTTCTTTCACTTTTGCTAAGACTGAGACGTTTGTTGCAAAGTCAGTCCATGGTATTTTTAGCATAAAGCTAAAAAATAGATTTCACTTCGAAAATGATTATTTGATCAATTCAATTTGTAATTATTATTATCGTTATTGTTGTTGTTTTTATTTTCAGTGGTTGGTATTACTCGTAGTAGTAGTCAGAAATGCCATTTTTAGAATTTTTTTGGTGAAAATGAAGATTTGTATGCGAAATTATCAATCATTTTTCGGAAAACAATATAAGTCCAAAAACATTGCAGCCCCCTGGGAGGGATGATTATCGTTGTATCAATAAAAACGTGGGGTAGCATTTTCGATGTTACTATAGTGCATCGTATGACCAGGTCATACTTTATAATGAACCATTATTTTATCATGCAGAAAATTTTTTTGTTTCATGTAAAAAAAAGCATTTCGTGACTGATGTTATTAAAAAAAAAAAAAACGATTCAAATATATTGGGTTTTTCATTTTTCATGATCCTCCTTCCACCGGGTGATTAGGCACCCCATCCAGAAGAAAAATACTATGTTCGTCTTCCCTTGGAATTGAAGGGGTTTGATTGAGCATAGATATGCCTTCATTTCCAATGGCAGGCAAATTTGTCTACTTGTACACTGTATGGACTGTCTATTTACCCTGTGGAAGGGCAGTCACTTGCTATGAAATACTTTGTACCTATAGATACTTACTTTTTTGTTTCTTTTTTCAAGAGATTTCTAGTTGGTATATTTTGTTGTTAAGCTTCTTTTTTCATGTTCAAACGGAGGGAGTATAATACTGGAGCTGAAATTGATCTCGAGAGCATCGGATTTTTCTGCATGAGCTTAAGATAAGTTTTGATTTGTTTTCGAGGGGTTCGAAAGAAGGCTGTAAAAACGGAACTGGCACGGAACGTCAAATCTTGTTCTAAAACCTTCTAGTATTTTCCCCATTTTGCTTCAGAATTTGTAAAATTCCATAGATGGTTAATGGAGACGGTTATAAATCAAGTTTTGGATTTTTACTATTACAGTATTACTATATTTTTTCGAGCTCGTGGTGTAGTCTTTTTCATTCTGTACCGAGTTCAAAAGAATGACAATATAAAGTTCGACGTACTTTAGGTTCCTTTCCATTTTTCATATCGGATTTATTAATGATGAAATCACGTACGTAGCCTACGACGCGACGTACGTATAAAATTGAAAATTCATGCGTGCGAAATCAACAACAAATACAAAAATATTTAACACTCGATTGGAAAATACTTATCTGATAATACGGAGAGTACGATGGATGGGCAGTGTGGAGGATGGAGGCAGCGAAAGCGATAGAATATAGCGTACAGTGCACAGATAACGAGTCGAAGGGAAGAACCGGGTAAAGAGGAGCGACCCGCGAGATAGGAATACGTAATTTCGCATGTGCTAAATTGATAACTAGCTTAATTCAGCCGCAAAAGCATTCATCGTTATAGAAATGTGTTGCAGTTACGGCCGCATAAAGCACAGATGTTTGGTCGTCGCGAGGGAACGGGGTACGAGTATGTTACGTACTGTACATATGTATGCGTATGTTTGAAATTTTTACTGCACGATGAACCGAGTTACGTAATACCTAGGCATATACATAACTAAACCGTATACGCGGTTCGACCAGTAGATTACTTACCAGATCATTGTTAACGTAGAATGATAGAATGGCGTATGGTTTAGATGGGAATGAAGAGCAATTAGCAATCAATTTATCTCCCGGATCATATTTAGATTTATTTACAGCGATGGTTGGTCCGTTTTTCGGCAAATCTGAAAACAAACGTTACGTTATACGTAAATTGATTAGTTCGTGTTCGTTTCGTAATTCGTATACACATTCTACCAAGTAAAATTAAATTCGATTGCGGCGCGACGACGTAGCGAAAGTCAAGTTAATCGTAAAAGTAGGCGTAAATGTGTAAGTTTGGTATTTTTTTCGTTTTCTTTTCTTTCTTTTTTTTTTCTCGCTGCACCATCTCGGAGAGAGCATCGTCCGCGCAAAGAAAAATAAATTTAACGCTTTTCTTTCGAAATTACTGGCGATCATCTGTGCCAATTTCTTCAATCTAGTATTTTGGAAATGTTCTTTAGCTTTTTTCCGGTCCAGTTTTTAATGTCGCTCATCCATGAATTTTTTTCTTCCTTCCTCTATTCCGGATTCTGGCGTTTTCCTCGCCCCCCTTTTCGCTTCGCTTCGGTCGCATTTCCTATTATCATTAGCTTTGCGGAGATGGTTTGACGGTGCGGAGACGACACCGAAAGCCATCACGACCGTATTTATGTAATTTTCTTACCATCGTCTCGGTATTTTTTTCAAATGTGTCTCGGCTCGCCGCCGCACTGACCTATTTTTTCTGATTACCTACTCGTCAAATGCATAGAAATTAGCGCGCCACAATGGAAAGGATGGCGGTAAGGGTGCTTTAACGTCACCATCGCCCCGTCCGCTACCCCAAGCCCTGCCGGCTGCCTACCCCTGTTCCTGCGTCGCGTCGAGTTGGCGAAATGCCTTGTGTAAACACGCTTTAAATACTACT
Source organism: Pseudococcus longispinus (assembly GCA_900064475.1). Taxonomy (NCBI): domain Eukaryota; kingdom Metazoa; phylum Arthropoda; class Insecta; order Hemiptera; family Pseudococcidae; genus Pseudococcus; species Pseudococcus longispinus. The sequence continues at coordinate 2,700 of FIZU01050881.1, forward strand.
TGCTTTCTTCATTAGTATTCTGCGGGACCTTTTTGTAATGGTACGCAAAATGATAATTAATACAAGAATGGCTATTTTGTAATTAAGTATACTCGGTAATTTTTTCTTCGGGGCGTGGCCAATGTGTTGCGAATTGTAGTAATGGCTTGCTCGAAAAACGTGAATTATTCGTTGCTATATTGCTACCGAATTTTTCATACTGGCGGAATTAATTTTATGTAGGGACGGGGAGTAGGTATCCGTCTATATGAATTTATCGATTTTAAGGTATTGAAGCTTGCTGGAGCAGACAAATTTCAACAAAGTGTGATGGGATTGGTAATGTCGTATGGTTCACTGTACTTATCATTGATGCTGTAAATGGCTTTCATTCAGTTAATGTAGCATGAATCAGGGAAGAACCGAAGTTGACATTATTGGCGAGCGAGAAAATTGAAATTTGGTAATTCCTGACTCAAAAAAGAAATTTTTACAAATTTTCTTGAAAGAAAGTCAATGCTTTTGCCAATTTTCCTGTTTGATTACAATTTTTTAAACTAAAACTGAAATTTTGACAGTATTGGGGTTAGGCTACCCCCTTCTCCTACCCATCCAGTTCGACTCTGTCATCAATATGAACTCAAACTAATAAAATCCATCATTGTTGTTTGTTCCATTTTATTACACTGGACAGCAAAATTTTTGTGTTGGAGGGCCAACCGTACTTGACCTTTGGTCGTACGAGTATATGACTTAATCAGCCTATTTGAATTGTTTTTACTACCTGCAGAGTGGTTAAAAGGGGCAAAAATGACGGGTTTTCAGCTATTTCACGAGTTTTTACAATATTTATGCAAAACGTAAGGTCTAAAAGTCAAATTTTGAAACAATCTAAATTTTTTCAAGTTCAAAAGTCAACTGACCCATAATAAAATGTTTCGAAATCAAAAAAGTCAAAATTCCTGAAATTTTCCTAGTTCAAAAAATCGATTGAAATCTGATAAATTTTTCAAGTTCAAAATGTCTAAAATAGCTTAACCAAATGTCTGAAAGTCAGCGTGATCTCTGAAATTTTCTAAATCCAAAAATGAATGGAAATCTTTTTCAAGTCCAAAAATGTCTAACAAAATGTCTAAAAGTCAGTGTGACGAAATTTCGTGACGGTTTTTGCAGGTTCGGTAATCGTAAAAGCATATCCTATGCTAAAAACTGTTTTGGAATTTGTTTCAAGGGTTTGAACTATTGATTAAACATATTTTCAACCGTGCAGAACATAAAGCCAAAATTCGAAATTCTTGTCAAATGTTATCAATATTATCTATCATCAATTTTTTTAAAATGTGTTTCTTTCCCGTAGAGATATAAAAACAATTTAGGCAATTTTTTGACTAGTTTTTTCAAATTTTTACGCCATTACCGCAGCAAAATTTTCCAACTTCATTTAGAATAACATTTTCTGCAAACATTTATCGATTTACTGTTGAAATTTTGTTGAGAATATTTTCAATTTTTTTTTTGGTAGAAAATTTACGTAATTTATGCGAACTTCATCTACGTAGGTAATTCGAGTAAGTACTCGGGTAACTTTTTAAAATGATTTTTTGAAAACTCTTACCTAGTTGTTGGCTCGTCGTAGGAATAAATTCGACGGATAGGTACCTAATTCTATAAAACGTATTTTATTTTTTTCGCTACATCGCATCGCAAACTCCGTTTGGTATTGCTGTTCTGGAATTTTACCGAAAAATTATGATAAAAAAATAGCAAATAGTCTGGAAATCACGCGAAGAAACTATAGCAAACTGCACCGAGTTGAAAAGTTACGTAGTATACAGTTTCGATAAGCTGAAAGTTATAAAGTTTATTGGGTATTATCAACGCAGATGTTATGCATTAATAAACTATTTAGTAGTCGGCGAGGGCATCGGAGGCGAGCGGTGACGACATCGACATCGACAGCGACGCTTGCAGTTGGAAAACGTCGGGTCGCGTCGGTGTTGCGTACTCGCGTAACACGATTTGCGACACCAATCGGGTGGCTTTTTCGGTTTCGTGGTTAAAATTTCGCGCGACAATTTATTAATTTAATTTTCGACGATGCGAGCTCGTAACAAAGCCAGGAGACGGGCGCGGACGCGGGCAAGTATAAGTAACTATTATAGTTTTACGGTGGGAAAAATTGATACCTTATTTTCGAGTCGAGGGCTCTTAAATAAGGCTGACGATAACGCAGACGACGCTACTCGCGCGGCGTTCAATTACAAATGTACACGTCGCGTCGGTTCGTTGTGCCAATTTATCGAGATATATATTTCATCGTGACTTTTTGCCAGTTTCGCCGGTTCGCCCTTCTTCCACGTTCGCCCTACTAGCGTCGGCGTTTTCAAAAATAAGCGCCGCAGATACCTACAAAGAGTAAAATAAATCGCTGAGGTGACACATCTAGTTCTATTTTTCTGCAGAATTTGATAACTCTTCGCGCGTGGTTGAATGTCGCAATACGCTCAGGGCGAATAACAATCAATGTCAGTCCGTCGGAAATTTGAATATTTCGCGAAACGAAATTGTTTAGGTATACCTATAAGTGCGCGTACACCGCGTGTCGAACGAAACTCGAATCAAACATCGGATGAACAACGTACATTTCTTATTCATTTCGCAAACTTTAATATTTTATTGGTACGACGTCGTCGTGGATATGTAATGTGCAAAATTTCCATAGTTCGGTTTCGCGCCTGATGGACTTTCGCTCTTTCGGTATCGAAGCACGAATACGAATATCTATTTCATTCGTTATGTGTACCTGATACCTACCTATATTCGTATCTGTTGGTGGAAATTACCTTGACCTTTTTTTTCTCACATTTCTAGAGTGACAGACGAAGTGGAGAGGCGAAATAATTATTTATTTATACGTAAATACATAGCTTCGATAAGCAGTAGGTACAATCTTGTATCGGGATGAATGGTAGGAGGGTGGAAGTCCGAAATGTAACAGCTTTTCATTAAACAAATCTTTCCCACTGCAGCGTGTTCTGTTTATACAGGGTGTTCCGACAGTGGTGCAGCGCCTTCAGATCATTAATGCTGCCACATGCATTACACGAAGGCATGCTTGTTTACCTACCCTAAGATTTGAAGGAGCGAAAGTATGCACTAAGAATGGATTTTTCTTCAGAACGTTGTAACTCCTCTGATAATATAGATTGACAAACATTTTCTGTTATTTTTTTTAACGGTTTTTTGAGCTCCACAAAATGAATTATATGTATGTTTTGCCTAACTTAAAAATTGGAGGAGCTACGATGGTTTGAAAGTTTTTTGCGTTATATCTTCTTCAATTTGCGATTTGGACAAAATTTGTAACAGACCATTTGATAGAACTTTTCGTATTCTACAAAATGAATCGCATGCACTTTTTATCTGAATCTGAAATTGAAGGAACCATTAAGCATTCAAAAAATAAAAATTCGCATAGTTGCTCTAAACTTGGATTGGAAGACAAAATTTGAATACTCATAACTACGAGTAAGAAATCTTGAAATACATTTTGAAATCCTTGTGAGTATCTCCTTAAATATTTAGATTAGACTACAATAAAGATGCTTTTGCGAGATAGGAGTAGTTTTGTCTGCTTAGTTATCTATATTTCCGGATGAGTTACGACGTTCTAAAGAAAAAACCATTATCACTGCATAACTTTGCGCCTTTAAATGTTAAGATCGGCAAACAAGCGTACCCGTGTGTGGTTTGTTTAGTAGCACTACTCATTTAAATGCTTTGCACTACTACCTGAACACCCTGTAGGTATAAATTCAGTAAATGTGTGTTTACGTCGCCGCAAGTAGATATTTTATACACCCCATATAGGTAGATAGTTATTACTTACTCACCTACAACCATCAAATTTTTCACAGCTACGGCCGTACTGAAGCCCGGAGCGTCCGTTGTCACCTCGCAGCTTATGTTTCCGGCTAAATTAAATGTTACATCCGATAGTACTACTTGGCTAGCATTCGACTGGGATACCTGCGGGAAAAAAAACATAAAAATATATATTTTTATCGCAAGTTTTTTCTTAAACGCACTAGCAACAGTAGTAATAGGCTTAATCGCGATTGCCTTATCTATTCGTTCATTTGGACAAATTTAAAATGGTATTTTAATTAAGAAACGCGGTTGTAAAAGAGAGATTACACGCATTTAATAGTCTGCGTATCGATCTCACAGTCGTTTATGGTTTAGTAAATATTTTTATCAGTTGCCGTTTTGATTTCAAGAGTACCTACTACATTCAATGCAGTAAGTGTCTTGTGAACTCGTACTTATCTATTAATGAGCATTTATGCTCGCTAGTGACCCGCTCAATTCTCGAATTTTTGATTTACGTGAAAATTAAATGGGTGAAATATAGCATGCAAAAAAAACGTATTTTCAATTGCTGAAGTCGACTCGTTCATTTTTTGGCATTTTTGAAACTTAAATTTTGTGCAATTGTGGAGAAATTTCAGCAGCTGACATTTTAGTCAGAAACGTGGTATTGTATAAAAATTTGTGTTTTAGTATAATTGCCCAAATTTGGGAGTCCAGTTGGGAAGTGATTTTGGAAATTTCTGTTGCGTCGAGTAGTATTGAATTAGGCAATTTGGACGTTACTGGTCAAAATGTCAGCCGTGGAAGTTTATCAGTTGAGCGAATACGTTGACTTTTTCCAGCTTTTAAATTTTGGTGGGGATAATTTTTATGAAATTGAATTTCAAAAGTTCGCTAAAAAGTTTGTAGATCAACTTCAACAGTTGAAAATTGGGTAGATAATTGGGGATAGCACAGCAGCGGTGTTTTTAAAATGCTCTTTCACTACCTATGTCAATTTTTCATTTAAATGAGAGAATCCGAAATTGAGAGGAGCCTTCGTTAATAGTGACTTCGAACTTCAAAGCAGGTGCTGTAGTTGGTTATTCCATTTACAACGGCTGATGTTTCTTTTTTAGACAAAACGCAATACAGCGACAAATTTTTCGTCTTAGAAGATGATTTAATTTAGAAGAAAACTTGTCACACAGATTTAACGTAAGTAGTAAAACATAAACCGCCGGACTTATCGATGATCCTATTACGGTGGTATAATGCACGAATCGTTGAATGAACACTGGGTGATAAGATTGCTGGTAATCATTGCGATAGTAAGAACAACGCATCGTCAACTGTACGCGTACGCCCACAAAGAGATATCCTTCGACGAAGAATTCACCTCGCGTCAAAGTTTTGTCGACAAATCGGAATTCTTGGTCGAGTTCTTCGACGATGTCGGACGCGACTTCTTCATAGCTCCAGCCCTTTTCGGTAAAACCAGCAATCTAAAAATGATCGAGAAATTCACCCAATACCAATGGAACGTGCTCGGAAATCCGATACCTTGGAACGAAACGCACGCGTATCAGGTATTCAAAGGTCTGAATATCTCCAAGCACGGCGACATCATGAGAGAGCACATGGCTCAACATCCGGTCATCTTATTCGACCTGAATATGGAAAACGCCGGTATTGGCGTGTTCGAGCATCTTTTATCCAGGATGAATTCTCAACTGAGCCATTGCTTTCTCGAGCATCAGCATAAATTCGAGACGTATTATTCGTCGGCCAATATGAAAAGCCATCTGAGAAGGTGGGTTATGAAGATGCTGACGACCAGCATGTCGAGAAAAGAACTGGTCACCAATTTGCAGTACACCATCGAAGCGATGAACGAGTGCTTTGACGCCGATGTCGTGCTGCTGATCGACGGATTCGACGATTTCATGTATCGCAAATGCGAACCCATCGAAAAAATGTTCGACATGTTCAGGGTGTTTCATACCATGTTGCGGAATGTTTTCGAGAGTTCGGCCAGTGGCAACGTTCATGTTTTCATTAGCAGCACATCCAGTTTGGTTTTCTATCATTTTCAAATGTACAAGTACATGCAGATGCATCGTTTTCTTGAAAATGGCAAGTACACGAAGTATTTCGGTATCGATCGACACGAATTAAACGCTGTTTTCGATCGATATGAAAGTAACTACACCGAAAGACAACACGTTTTGAAGTATTTGGACGGTTACACGATCGAAGGTCGGTCGTATTACAGTCCTTACTCGATAAGCGAATTTTACCAAAAAAGATATTTCTCGAAACCGCGAATACCGTATAGATCATTCGTAAGGCCTAAAAATCCGTGTAAATTTATATGGAAATTTTTGAAAAATCCGAAATATCTGAACGCGGTCGCCAAGACGCTGAAACGTTATCCGACCATAGAAGGCGAATTCAGGAAAAGGTACGACCCCGGAGCTTTTACTTTGTACATAGATTACGTGAGTCAAGACTTCAATAACACCGGAACAACCGCGCTAGGCGCCAATTTGATGTTCACCTTGTCCATCGAACACGGTGTATTTCAGCCGGTCACAGAAAACACCTACGACGTGGCAAATTATCTCATGTATACGCTTTTAATAAGACATTTACGACTTCACTTTAAGCTGTTCTGTCGAATCGATATCGTCGCCATAGGATCTTATTTGAATCGGATTCTTCATTCGATGCACGAAGCCCAAGCGAAAACAGATCTGCAAACGAGTCTGACCGAAGCGATAACTAAATTGAAAATACCTCAGCAACAGGGGTATGCCTTGGAGTTCATCTATCATTCGTTGCTTCACGCCGCAACCTACACAAACGAAAGTCTGCAAATGATCGAAGACTATCCTACTCCTGTACCGTATCGTTTCACCGACAAATACGCCGCCTCTGCCGCCCACAGACATTGCGTCAGTCTGATCAGAAATCGGGATACCGATACGGCTCTGTTGATCAAGATAACTCGTCGTAAATCGGCGAAAATTGCGTTGGAACAAGCAAGCTCGTACGTGTATCACGCAAAAGATGTCAGAGTAGTGAAATACGTAGGTATTGATGTAGATTTCCGAGGTGTCGTCAATATACTCATCGACTACGTGGACGACCAGCTGAAAGTTGCCCCGAAAACGATAAAGAAATACGCCCAGCGTGCGGTCGGTCGCCTCTAGAAAAACGAGATGTAGGCCCTATCTGCACCTACCTTCCTACTGACGCCCCTGCCATTTATTGAACATCGTAGATGTGTTCGAACTGTGATAAAAAAAATATCCAATTACCTATCTAATAATAAAAATAATATTACTTTTTTTCAAAGTACATATAAAGTGTAGGTACGTGGTCTTATGTTTATGTCGAGTGGATACCTACTACATACGAACTAGAATGTGGGAAGTAGGTATTTTATAGCGGCGTGGTCGACAAGCGTTTCGGGTAGTTGTGCTGGCAAAGCACGGGAGATCTTTTAATGTAGATTGATTGGTGAAAGACATCGCCGCGGAGCTCGCACTCCTTCGTCTAAAGAGCAATTTCCTCATTCGAAAAGCTCATCCGACGTTATTGATTTCTCGTCAACACACGCGGCATGGCACTTCGATTGAGGTGGCGCGCACGTGTAAGTATAAGATCTTGTCTATAGTTATTTGAAAATTCCATTTCTTGTCCCGGAATTGAAAATATCCGTTGTCAGTTTTCTCAGCAACGGCCGCGCTCTGAAATGAGGGCGGGCACGGCGCAAAACACCATTTTACCAGCTCTCCGCGTATCGTCTGTGTTGACATTTGAAACTTTAATCTTGAGAAACCGTTTACGCATACGTACCTAAACGTGAACGTACAAATAGGTAGCAGATAGTCCTGCGTGTAGGTACGCTTTCGTCGAATTACCCTCGTCTGTCGTCTCATGTTCTTCTTCCTCTCAAATGCAAGAGTAAAGATGAGGGCAAGTGTGGTGGAAAAATTGAAAAAAAGTTCCCGAAATATGGTTTTTATTTCGCAGTTTCGATAATCTATCGACTTCTCGACAATAGGTAGACCCGCGTGTCGCGTATCTACACCTATCGCGACGTTTGCTTCCTTCTGTACCACTTCGTCTACATGTATATAAAGAAACAATTCCCGATGAGTTATCCTTTTGTTAGGATACCTACGTGTCTTATAGCTAACTACATTTTACACTCGGATGCTTCAATTACCTTTACAAAAGCATGCCAAACTGTTGTGAGTGGGTACAACAGAAGCCATAAGTTGTGTGTCTGTGTCGGTGTCGCGCTGTTACACCAAGTATCGCGCTTTGCCGCCATGCCACGCCACGCTCGCCGCGCGCAAGATGCGAATAATTCGAGTGTGAAAGTGGAGATACGTTGTTTATCGATATACCTAGACCTACCTACATTCGTGTAGTTTCTCTGGGTCGTATGACTGGTGGCAAAAATTCACGTAAAATACTCGTATAGGTTGAGAAGTGTGCGTAGTGGCAGAGAGGCAGAGACTTGAGATTTATCAGATGAGGGATGACGTTTGCCACGAGTCCAAAATATGATCGGAAAACAGATTGGCCATTATGTATCAGAAAATAAATTACGAGTAGGTATGTAAGTATCAAGATCTACAGTTCAATTATAATAACTTCAAAAGGTATGTACGAGCAATGATATACCAAAGTCGGAATATTGGAGGGACACAATCTTGAAATTTCTGAATCGTTTTTGAAAAATAATCCGACACAATGACTTGAAAAAAATGACGGAGGATACCTTAAAAAGGAGTTCAACAAACACGTGACGTCGATCACGGTCTTTGAACTACCAAAAAAAAAGTAATTTATGTAAAATTCTAAAAAAAATTGATTATGTTACTAAAATAAGCAAATGTATTGAGCACGAGAAAGCAAGGGCAACAATTTTTGCAGGAAAACGCAGTTGGATATGTCTCATTGGGGGGGGGGGGGGGGGGGGGTACACATCCGTGAAATTTGGACACCGCAAAAATCCCTCACGAATTCTGTTACCCAGGTCCCAGATGACTTTTTGGACTAAGAAAAAAATTTCAAATATTTTGATTTTTTGGACTTGTAGTTTAAAAACTTCAGAGGTTCTGACTTTTTGGAATTTTTCCAACATTTCAGTCGCTAAGGGTGGTACATAGTACTTGGACAAACACCATTAATAAAATTGCGATTTCAATCGGAAAATTGTGGTTTTACTTGTTACTCTTATCACAATTTTTCTGATTTGGAAATTTTTTTCGACTGAAATTATTTACGTACATGAATTATTTCAATTTCCTGATTCAATGATGATATTTTGACTCGTGACATGATTTTTCGACAGAAAATCTCAATTTTTGTCGACAAATTGTAATTTTTTCGACTGAAATCAAAATTTTCTGACTCAAATTGAAAATTTTTGATTAAAACCAAAAAATTTGAAATATGGGGAGAAGTCGGTTTGGCCCTGTGTACGGAACTGATGTGATTACAAAGTGAACATTTTTGGGTTTATGGCTATAAATCAGCTGTGCAGGATGATTCAGGGTATAAATAAAGTCTTTTCATCAGGAACTATGCCAATCATGCTGAGTTTATGTCGGTGTGTTTGTTGTAAATTTGAAAAGTTTGTATAATAATTTTTTTCTAATTTTTTCAACGTGTGAGCATTTTTAAGATTTATAGCTCGGCGACTGAAATAGAAGGTAAATTTTTGTTCGCTGTACTGGAAGAGGTGCATTTTATGGAGAAACTTTTGATGATTGATTATTGTGGAAGATCAATGGTGAAGTATATGCAAAAAGTTCTGGGCATTCAAACTAAAGAAAAGACGCTAAAAAAATATTTTCACCGTCCTCAAAAAATTTTTGAATGGATAGCACCTTTGTCAAGTAGGGGACCCAACTGTTTTCATTCAAAATTGGCAATAGTTGCTAATGGGAAAAAAAAAATTAAAAAAAAAATTCCAAAAAAAGGATAAGTTGTGCACTTTTTTAAACATTTTTTTTGAATTTTTACTTTTATACATTCAGATATGTCGATGCTTTTTCATTGAGCTCTCACAACGATCTAACTCATCAAAAATTCTCGTAATTAATAAAAATACTACGAAAATAAGAAAATGTAAATTTTTTTATGAACTCCTGCGTCCCGAAAACTACGCAATCGTATCTACTTAGGCTCGATATGTGTTGGGTAGTCAGTAGTCACCGCGTGGAAGGCCTCGTTTCCATCTTGAAACACCATGTAATCATCGTCACAGGTGGATTTTCCATCGTTGAAGCTGGAATTTCGTCAACATATCATTTCGCGTCTCATTTGCGGAGGGAAATAAGAAAAATAGCGAAATTATTAGATGGCGAATTTTGGTACCGAGAGAATGGAAGATTTGTCTTTTTAAATTCGATATCGATGCAGAAAGTAGCTTATACATGGTTGCGGATTCGCGGCTCAGATATTGCTCTCGCGTTAAGATACGCCAATATTTCCCCGGGGAGTTAATATGTGCAATAAATTTTTCTACGCTGCCATCTTATTTGAATAAAGAATGTCGCTATAGGCTTGCAATAAACAAAGACGATCAAACATTTGTAATTATTTAGACATCGTATAATACGTATGTAGATAGTTACCCACGCGAGTATTTGTTTCCAAACGATTTCATTTCGAGTTTGGTATATAGGTATTGATTTTTTGTTTTTCTTATTATACTTTTTTTTCGAGTTTCGACAAAATTACTTACTTGGTTTGGAGATTTTGAACCGAAGCGATGCGACGCGACGCGACGAGGTGAATGCTCTCGTTTTATACTACGATTTGAAATTTTCTCTTGATCGGAGGAATTCCGCTTGGTGGCGGTACGAGTAGGTACAAATAATTAGTAAGTAAGTGTGTCGTATTTCCAGAAACATTTATCCAATTTCCGATAAAAAGAACCAAGGTACTGGTTTGTTTGAAATCTTCAGGTTCTTTACCTTTGTAAAGAGAGAATGAATACTGCTCGTATTGTAAAAAGATGAAGCGAAAAGACTCCTTTTTCCTTGTTTCGTCAAAACTATTCAACTTACATAAAATATTCTAGACAATTTGACATCTTTTTGTTCATTACGTGAGAGAAATAAGTCGTGGTAGAGAAAAATAGGTATACCTACTCGTCGTACTCGTAAAATGAGACGAAACGAAAGACGAAAGCTAGTCGAGTAATAAAAAACGACCAGGGAACTTTGTGACGAAACATTTCGCGTCATTAGCGAAAATTACCGATACTTCGGGACACGTTTAATTTATGTTTGTTTTTTTGGTACTTCTTTTCGCGTACTTACGAGGTACCTGCTTCAAACATTCTAAAATTCTTGTTCTTTGCGACCATAACATTTTTCGTTCGTCCGGAAAACAAGAGTTAGTCGCAAGGAAGTGGAAAAAAACGCGATCGAGTAGATTTGAAAATGTGTTTTTGATACGGGAATACTGCCAAGACTTATATATATTCTCTCTCCCTCTTGAGCAGTATCAGGACGAGGAAGAGACGATGGCAAAGAAGAAAAAAAGTTCTAAAAACACGACGACGATTTGTTTTAAAAACGATAAAATTCTCGCCTTTATTTGATTCCAGTCCATATTCGAATGACAGAAACGAGTGTTCTGGAAACGATACGGATTCATAATTTTTCGAAACCACCGTAAATACTACGAGTATTTGGGTATTCGAAATGGAGCGTTTTTGTTTTAACAACGTTCTTTTATTCTTTCCTTAGCTGTCGTTGTTTCGCCTCGGAAATCTATGCTACGCTACGACCGAGCGAAATCGCACACGAGAGATTTTTATTTTACCATTTATACCTAACTTGTAATAATTTTCGCGCTTATATGTATTTACGAAGGAAGCTGTGATATGTAGCCTTTGTCCTTACTCGAAAATATTCTCCGCAGATATTTTTTCCTTCCAAATCTTACGATCAAATTACTCAAAATGCCGCACCGTATCCCTCCCCCCTCAGTCCGTCGCACGTTCTGTATGCTATGCGTGGTATTTATACGTGTTTTGGAATTTTATTCTGCGTTTAAATTTATCTAGGTATAGTTGTACTTATGCGGGTATTTTTTTTTGGTTGTTTTTCTTTGTACGTCGTCGTCGTCCCACTTAATCTGTCCAATTTTCAACGACGGCGACGACAGAAACGTTTACAACCTACGTATACGAACTAATACTAATACCATCGATACTTAGACCTACGTCGCATCCGCGTACGAATTGTATCGAATGAATTTTACATTTTGTTATCTGGTGTTCGGTTGGGCAAGGAAAAAACGACAAAATCTGCGATCCGATCCAAGTTTACGGTCACATGTCATTTAGTAAAGCGTTGTCAAACCGCAAAAACTTGCTTTTTCTCTGACAAATATACGAGTATCGCCTTTCGGTTTGGTTCAACGATTCAAGAATGCGTGGACGTTTTTCACCGATTGCTAAAAACAATCAGGTAATGAAAGTTTACTCGTCTACGAGTATGTGTGGAACTGTAGATGGACAATGCGGCCGCATTCGGCGTGAATATTTTTAATTCTTTCTCAATCCTTGGACATTTTTCCAGCTACCTACTCGCACGTGTTTTCTACTTCGTGTAATTGGAGTATATTGATTGGTACTTCTACGCACCCTCGCGTCAAAGAGATACTTATTACCTACTCATTCGGTAACCGACACTATTTTTGAATGCAGGAGGTAGACTTACAAATTTGAAAAATGGTCAAATTTCCTTTTAATAATTTTTTTCCAACTTCAAAATTGAAGGGGTTACTGTCGCATGTTGCAGATACAAAAAAATTCTAAAAAAAATCATTAGAGCTAGTGAATAGTAGGTATACTCACTTTGAAAACTTGACCAAATTTTTCAAGATGATTTTTTTTTACTGGCGTCAAAACTGAAGGGACTAAATAACATTTAAAGTAGAAAAACACTTGAGAAGTTCTAATTTTTGAATTTACTTTGATTTTAATTTTAATTATTATGAAAAAATTCAGTTCAGTTTTCAAACAGGGTGTTTACAAGGTACTGAAAATAGTGGAAAAGTACCGATTTTAAAAATGGGTTGTAAAAATAATGAAAAAGTAGTGAATTTTGTAAAAATTTCAATAAATGGAGGCAATGATAAAATCGAAAAAAATTGAAAACAGGACTCGACCGTACGATAAAAATTTAAAATGAAAAAATATTGAGAATTTCAGTTTTGAACGTCTTTTTCTGCAAGAAATTTTCGTCCTCTCTTCGTATTCTGGAGGGTTCAAGCCTCAAGGGATCTGAACTTCCTTTTGATGACTTGAATGTTGGAAAAAATTATGAATTTTCACGTTTTAAATGTCCTCTTTTGAAAAAATTTTCACCCTCGCTTCGCTGAGGTTCAATAAATTTGCTTGCTTTAACAAAATATCGAATATTAGCATAGGATGCTAATATTCTTGGATTTGGAAAATTTCAATTTTATGTATTTAGAAATTTCAAGAAAAGTTCATATCAGAATATTATCACTTTATCAGACAATTTTTTACCAAACGCCGACTTTTAGACATTATGTGAGACTTTTTTGAACTTAGAAAAATTTTCAAATTTCCATTCACTTTTTGGTCTTGAAAAATTTCAGAGGTCATGTTGATTTTTAGAGATTTTTTCAGACAAACACTTCAGATTTTTTGAACATGAACAATTTTGGAGATCTCGTTGATTTTCAGATATTTTGTTAGACTATTTTTAACTTTCTGGGCTTGAAAAATTTTTCAGATTTCAAGCGATTTTTTGGACTTGGAAAATTTCAGAAATTCTGACACACTTTACGAGACATGATACCATTATGTCTAACTCTTTTAATGTTAAATTAGATAAAGTCAGACATGTCTGATTGAAATGTGCACCTCATTCTGAAATAGCAGAAAGAGCAAAATCATATATCCTCTGTTTTATACTTTTATAGGTAGTATGAAAGTAAAAATGATCTCAGGGGCCGGGGGAGGGGGGTTCTCAAGATTTTACATAAAATCACTTTTTTCATCCCTCCTCCCACCCCCACCATTGAATGATTGTCTGATTCCGTAACTGTCTAAATAAACATTTTTTTAGACAATTTAGCAGAAAAATTGAATTGAATTGAAGCCATTTTTGGAGAAGTGATTTTGAAAAAAAATTCTTTAGGCACCATTTCAAAGCAAATAAGTACTCGTGTTATTCGCTAACTCAATTGATTCTTTAAAAAAATTTATTTCAACATGTGTTTCTATATAGCCTTTCAATCTTGAAGTTGGACAAAAAATTATGAAATGGAAATTGATTCAGTTTTTGATTAACTTCTCACTCCAATGATTGAAAATTAGTTTCAGTTCGAATGTTTTTGTTGGCTCCTGGCGTTGCAGTCCAAAGTGGACTATTTTATCTTTATAGGGAACCGAAAAATGAAAAAAACCTCTACGACATTTGTAGCGATTTTTATCATAATTTCAACAATTCGTCCAAATTGTTTGACTATTTTCATGATTTTTGGATAATTTTTACAATATTTGCGCTGATTTTTGTTATCAATTGACAATTTTAACAACATTTTCGACGATTTTCATGGTTTTTTGATAATTTTTTTCGTATTTCAAATTAGAGCTTTTTGTGAAAATTTCAGCAATTTTTACGAGGTTTTCCCCGTATATAGAAAAATCGGAGAAAATGAGAATAATTTTCCATTAAGTTGCGTGGTGACCGAAAAAAGCTGAAAAAAAAATTCAGCGAAATCCAATGATTCACCATCAAAAATCAGTGGAATGTTAAAAGTAATGAATCACAGTTCTCAACCTTGCCACCTGTTCGTATCATATCGCCATAGTAAGCCCTCCGACGTAATCCGTAAACTAGCTATACAAATACGAACGTTCTAGCGCTCGCCATATAAAACGTATAGAGAAAAAGTTGCTACCGCGTAAAATTGGTCCAGTTTTATAGGTGAAGTACGAATACATATTAGAGAGCAGCGAAATGATAAAATACTCTAAAAGTACTTTGGGAAAACGCCTCATACACGTATATTTGACGCTAACAAGGCTCCGAATATAAACGGCCGGTCGGTCGGCGCTCCGTGCGCCTATTACCGACTACAGTGCCCCGGTTACGTGGTGCAAATTTCATTTAATCAAGCTTGTCATTTCGCAGATGCTTAAATTACTACCTGTACATGTGGCAAAGCCGAACGATCGCACGTGTTCAGGTGTGAGTGTATTTTTTTAACGCTCGCTGCCCAAACACCGGCAACGTAGAAACCATTTGTAAGCTATACAATTACGTAGATAGGTAAAAAGGGTAGGTAAGAGGAAATGAGGGCGTTCGATAGTTTTTAATTACCCACCGTATAGTGTGTTTAGATCTAGGTGTATGTTACCTACTTACAAATAACATGGAAAGTAAGAGATAGGTACCTACGTAATGTTAGATATGCATACGTACATATGATGGGTCGAGCAGGAAACAGAGGGAAAAGGATAT
Organism: Pseudococcus longispinus; assembly: GCA_900064475.1. Classification (NCBI taxonomy): domain Eukaryota; kingdom Metazoa; phylum Arthropoda; class Insecta; order Hemiptera; family Pseudococcidae; genus Pseudococcus; species Pseudococcus longispinus. The sequence continues at coordinate 18,074 of FIZU01050881.1, forward strand.
AACGAATGAGGGAGCAGAAATGAAGTAGGGATACGTATATACTCGTAGGGAAAATGTGCAATGGAAAAAAGTTGTAATTTACGTAATTTAACAAAAACAACTTTTCAAACTTACATCGACTTTAATTCCGGGGAAAACGAAAATTTTAGTAGGCGGTACTTCGCTGGGAGAAAAACGATAAAATTCGTATCTTCCTCTGTACCATTTAACGGAATATAACGGCGCTCCATCCAAATCGTACAGACATAACAATGAAACGTTTTTACCCCTTTGCACAGCGGGTGGATTTATAAGTAACGTAACATTTTGTAAACAGTCGCACCAATCTGAAATAAAAGAATCATTGATTTATTACACGTATGTCTATGTATACTATGCACATACACTATACATACATATATGGACTTATACTCTGTCTGTACTCTAGACTACACATTTGTACACTACATATGTATACACATACGGAAAACTAATTTCATTTTAATGTATAAAATCTCTCTAAGAATAGTATACGAGAAAGTTTGATTTTAGTTTTTGCTCTTAACGGTTAACAATAACATACGAACCGTCGGCCCGTCGATATATAAGTTGGACTCTCGTAAGTTGTCCTGCCCCCTGCGTCGTTTTTCGTCAGATTGCTCGCAAAAAGCTGTCAGCTTTTACCCATAAGTTGATACTTAATCGGGACTTGATTGCGAGGAGTGCCCTACGATTCGTATACGAGTATCCCTCTATATGTATCTATCCTTGATATTAAACTCGAGTAAAAATGGGTTTAACCGTATTATGTGCTGGTGGTTTTTTTCTATCTTCTCGAAATTCCACGGACTTGGTAAATTTTTAAATCGAATTGTCGCCGGCGAGACTTCTCTGCGTGTATCATGTTTACTTCGCTCGTTGTCGCGACCTTGCGATTTTTTCCCCACAAATGACGAATACAGACGATACCATCGAAGACGAATGCTTAATTTTAATGAAATTCTTTTCAAGTAAAATACCAATAGAGACGAGAAAAAAGCCAAAGACTTTGCGAACTAACTTCAAAGCATTTTCTCAAATCAAAAGTATATTTTCGCTTTAAAAATTCGCAATTTGTATGGTATTTACAAAATGCACGAGGAATTTCGTTGCTTTTTCTATCCTACGCCTAAAATTTCATTTCGAATAAGAATTTATATCGTGATTTGGGTCTTTTTCCCGCCGTTTATGTACCACGACTGATGAAAAAAAAATATGACGGAGGAATTAAGTGTTTTGGTACCTATTGCTAAAAACATGATTCTCATTTTGTAAAATTTTTCCTCAAACAAATACCTTAAATAGTTCAAATCATCAATTTTTATACTTTCTATTACCATAATTTTTCAAAAATCTATGTGGAATAATTTTACCTTGTAACCTTTGTAATTTTTTCAAAATTGTGTAAAGAGTGAAACGAGTGATATCCATTCTAACTTTTTTTTTCAAATTTTGGTTCCTCTTTTTTTTATATCAGAAACCTTTGATTTGAAATTTTTTTTGTTCAAAGCATTTCTTTCCATCCCTACATCTACTTTTTATTTTTTACATTGGTTGTATAATTTTCTCAATTTTTCGTTACTATAGGTATGTCTTCTAACTTGACCTTTATTATTTTCTCGTCCCCTGTTGTTTCATCTTCGAACATGAGGTTAAAATGTTCACGTTTCATATCCCAAAAAAAAGAATGTAAAACTATAAGTAGCTGCCAATTGATACAGAGTTTCTCTATCGAGGCAGTGCTATTTTGCTACTCACGATATGCTTTCAATTTCAATTAAATTTTTGGTTTTAAAAGTCTGATTTATCAAGCAGTCCGGTCGGACTGCCCCGCCAAGCAAAAAAAAAATAATAACA
>FIZU01050890.1:0-11495 GCA_900064475.1 Pseudococcus longispinus
CATATCCTCTTCTAGCCGCCGCCGCCTCATTCGATATCGGCGCAGACCTCTACTTCTGATCTGTAGGAATACGAATAACCTTACGCACAATTATATCGTAATCTTTATTCACAATTCACATTATAAAATAATACTACATCTTGCTTCTCCATTTCCCAACTTAATCCTCATCTACCAGTGCGTAATTGCATCATCCAAACACGAGAACATCAACTATCGGTAAACATGGTAATTACGGTAAATATGTAATTTACTACAATTACCCTACGCGTAGTTGATACAAACAGGTTGGACCTACGTGGTAACACTGCGTTGTGCTATGAAAACATGCATTGCGCGCGCATCCTTGGATGAAAAAGCAAATCGTCAAACATCCCGAGCGAGTTAATAGAAGGGTGGTAAAAAGATCAACACCTTTTTAGAATCAGAGGGGCGATATTTTGAAATATTTTGAATGAAGGAAACATTCACGAATTTCTTCAACGAAAACTCAGTTTTAGACCAACCAGGCACTTCACAGCCCCATGCTGGCTGTCCTGGTGCTACATACAATACAGACTTGTGAAGGATTCATATCGTGGCATAAAAAATTGAAGGGTTGTGAAACTTTAGAAATTATGTTTAGGCCTACAATCAGTTGTGAAATTTTTAAATTAAGGTTTCCCATTTGACTCACTAAATTCCTGAATTATTTTGGAAATATTTATAAAATTCAAAATTATCGTGAGAGAGCTAAAATAATTAATAAAAAAATTTCGTTGAATCATTCAATTTTTCGATATGAAATGCATAAATTTTCAATTTTTTATTTAAAAAGGGCATTTGCCTACATACTGAATTTTCCCACCGGGGAAGTGGGAACCCACCTTTGACATTATGGGAGGGGGGAGTGAAAGTCCCCCTTTGAACCTTGTTCAATCTGGTCTCAAATAATTGATCCTTCTTTAGCCTAGTTTTTATCTACTTATTATGTCCTCCCTCACCACGTGTATTTACGTACCTATTTAGTGCTTGAATTTTAATACACTAAAACATAAAATCTGATCTGATATCTATTATCTCCTTAAAACAACCAAAATATGTCAAAAGTTCTCAAAATATTCCGTATAAAACTAGTTCATATTGGAAACCAAAGTTCTGGATTTTTTTTGGAGAACCATTAAAGTACCAAATTGGCTGGAAAACTGCAGAACTGCCCAGGAAATAAGTTTATTAACGCTTGCCCGCCAATCAAATTCAGAACACAGAATAAAAAAAATCTAAAAATTGTTTTTTTGAATCCCCAAAACATCAAAAAAAGTTGAAACAATTTTATTTTCAAGTTTTGGGAGAAAATGAGTTTTTTTTTCAAAAAATACATTTTCATCATTTTTTTATAATTAAAAAAAAAGTTCTCTAACGAGTATGAAGTCTACGATGTCCTAGGGGATTACGTCGTAATTGCATTTCTCCTTCAAAAGGAGTAAAAAAAAAAGGAAAAATAGTGGGTTGAGTATGTCATAAACACTTTACTACAGGTAAATACGAGTATAAGTACATATTTTGATTATTCACATCGTTCGACGTTCTCAAAATGCTATACTTCCAAATACACTTGGAAAATTCCAAAATTTCGAGCCTTATGCCCCCCTTATTCTGAAGTTCGTTCTGGGTTTTGAAAGTTGAAATTCAATAATGAAAATTGAAAACTTTGAAATTTATATTTCAAGCGTCATATTTAAGAATTTCCTAAATTTTCAACTTCGTTACTCCACCCCCCTTTTTTAAAATGATCATTTTGCGTTCAATGGCTGAATTATTCTGAAAATCAAACGACTTGAAATTTTCTATTCGTATTGAAATTTTCAACAAATTTTGAATCACTCTCCCCTCCACTTTAAAGACTTTATCTTAAGTTTGGGCAGAATTACTAAATTACTCGTAAGGAGTGCAAAACTCAAGTATCAAAAATTTCAAACCTATACTCTATCAATTCATGTTGTAATTTTTCAAATGTTTAGGAAATAATCCACTAATTTCCCTTTTTTACTCTTGAGAGAAAAGAAGAATTAGGACATATCTAGAATATTTCACAAATTCAGTTCACTCGACTCAGAATTTGATAAAAAGCCAAGTGACTTGAATATTTCTGATACAGTTGGAAGAAAAAATGCACAAAAACATGAAAATCCCAGTCCTACTCATATCTACCAATAAAACCACCAAATCATCTAAAAATTTAATCACTCCAATTAGCCAGTGTTTCAAAAACCACCATCCAATAGAAACAAACGTTATCGTTAAACGAACACGAAAACGAACACAAACAGCATTTATTCTCACTTTATCTTCGCACAGTATAGTTAAATACGTAAAACGGACGCATTAAATCGCATGACATAATCTGACAACACACTTAACAAATCGAAACAAGTTGTTAACCTTTTTGTATCATCCATTACACTTGTGCTGTTAAAAGTGCAACTAGGTATCTACTTTGCTTTCGTGTTACTAAACGTTGGCAACGTTTGTATGAGCACATTTACGTGTATTTATACCTACATATACGTGTATTACCCAACCCCCTTTGTTTTTTTGTCAGTTCGTGAATCCTTTTATTTTTCCTTGCTTTATAGTTCTGAGGAGTTGGGTAACTGAATCACTGATATATCTACAAGTAAAATGGCAATAAACTGATTTTTTCAAAAATTTGTTTCAAATTTGACCTATAGACCTAATTAAAAAATATCAATTAGGCAATATTTTCAATTTTTCATCAATCAAATGCTAAAATAGAAAAATCAAGTGAAACAAAATCTATCTGTACAAATTGAATTTCAATAATTTCAGTCACAAAAAAAAACTCCAAATTTAGGTGGGTAAATATTGAAAAAAAACTAGGATGGTAAATTGTCAATAAAATTCAAGGAGACAACTCATTTTAAATATTAAAATACAAAACCCCCTCAATTTCCAATCCACCACCTAAAAAAAACTTAAACCAAACTTACTCCATCATCATACCTTCTTAGTTCAGATAGGTAAATAAATAGGCCGGAAAATAAACAGACGACCTAGTCTAATGAAACGAAATAAAATACTAATTTCAATTGAGCACCCTTTCGATTACGTGTCATCACGTATATCGATTAAAGATTTAATTTCGTGTATGTATCAGCTTACCAGCTACGTTAAATGAAACCTGTACAATGCAGTCAGACGGAATCAATCAAAAAATCACCCATTTTCATATACATAAAGTTAAATAGCACCAGCACCGTATAGATGGCTAATCGTCGTATATAATAATTCTGCAATTAATATCATAAATCAAATTACCCTTAAGCGGCTTATCTTACCGAAGAGAAACCTTTTAATTAAATACCTTAAGTATACTAAGTTATAATATTTCGCAAAACAATTCTTTAATTGATAATATCGATTACGATTCAAGGTAAAGTATCCACGCCGCAGTCAATTCCTCATACGTATATAAAATAATCGATTTCATCGAAACATTCGAGACAAAAAATGAACAGAAAGGTTGAAAAAATTTATACGAAAATAAAATCAGACGTTTCGAATCAATCTCAAATAGGGAAACGTGTAATCACCTAATAATTTAAACCCACTGCAGAGCAGCACCGGTGGCTAATGTAAATTGATACGTTACAAGAAAGATGCTAGTCGCGGCGCGGCGCCGATTTTCTACATCTAATAGACTTCCAAACGAACATATTTTTAATAATTTTTTATCAACCGATCGATACAACAGAGTGAGTAATTCGTCTCAAGACAATACCATCATCCAGGCAGAAGCTATTATAAAAACCCATCAAGTTAGATAAAGCCAATCGATCCTTATTCATCTCGAATAAAATGTCATCGAGAAATTTCTTTGTAAACGACCTTAGAACATGGTACGATATGTATGATAAACGTCGATTGTACTCGAAATCGTTACTAAATGGTTACCTTCCTGAACAGTTTATCGCCATTCCACCCTTGTACCTTTCCATCACAACTCGTCGAGTATTAATGTTGCCATTATGATTCTTGACAATGTAATCGATTCGTAGGTGGAATGGTTTGTCGACGAAACTAGGATGAAAATGATTTAATTGATCGTATACATAACTAAAGAGCAACACGTCGATGAAAAAATTTCACTATGTTACGCAGCTGTAGACCTACCTACCAACCAATTCGAATGGAGGAGGCGTATAGAACAAAAACCATACGCCGATCATTTACAATATTCGTTAATTTGTCATCAATGTAAACGTATGTATTCGTACATGTGCATATGCTATTTTAATTAAAAACCATATTTTGAGTTGGCTAGGCGACTATAAAATTAACGATTCCAAGAGCGAAATTCTCGATTCTTTCGTATTAATTTACAGTACGTACCGAGGTAGGTTCGCGAGCACGAGGCAAACGTATGTTTTTCAAATTTGTCAAACGTCAAACCGAATACGTGTTTATTGAAGAATTAAGCACGATAAATGAGAAATTTCCACCAGTCTTACGCGTTAATTAAAAAGCACCTACGGTTGCTTGTTGTATAATAGTCGTTTTCGCTATTTTTTTCCAAAATAGATACCACCGACGAAGGAAAATGTATTTTACTAATGATTCGAGAGATATATGTGTATATTGATGGTATTATATCGTTGATTAAGCAGCTAACGAATCCTCTGTTTGCTATTTTTTTTTTACCTACACGTTCATTTATCAAATAACACACATATGGATCGTATCGCGAGACGCATAAGGCAAGGTGTACAGCATAATGGAAACACGATTAACAGAGACAAACTGGTGCAAATAAACTGCGAGAAAATGCGTCAAGGAGAAGAAGCGATTATGAGGTGAATTTTTTTCGTCGTTTCAAACGTGCGAGAAAATTCAAAGCGAATGAATTTTCATGCGAAAATTTAAAGGAATTGCGAGAAGTTTGAAATATTTGTACGTAGGTAATACGATTGATTTTTGAAGAAAAATTTCAGTTCGAGGTTTCAGCGAAATATTCGTACGAATGTGTGAAATTTTTCACAAGTTCAATGTTACGTGTTTCGAGTTAGCACGAACTCGGGTAGGTATTTGAAATTCCTTTCAATGTTGAGTTTTGATAGAAATCATGACTTTTAGAAGGGAAAATGATAAGTAAGTTTGCCAAAAATGACAAAATTATTTGAAAAAAAAATTTATTTCGAGTTTTCAGAAAAATATTCGTACGAAGTGTGTGAATTTTTTTCAAGTTCGATGTTACGTAATTCGAGTCAGCACCTACTCTTGAGATCTGGAAATTCATTTAAAATCACTTTTGATAAAAATCACCAACTTTTCAGGAGGAAAAATGTCAAGTTTGCCAAGAATGGTAAATCCAAAGCTATAATTTGAAAAAAATAACAATTTTACACGATAAAAAAATGAAAAAAATGGCAATATCACAAATTGATGATACTACAAAATATTGATTTTTTTTTAAATTGGAAAAACGATCGTTTAACTTATTTTTTCAAAAAATTGATCTTATTTGACGACAATGAGGATAAAAAAAATAATTTATATCCTAAAATGACGAATAATTAGGAAAACTATGGATAGATATAAACGAATGCGTCAATTCAAAAAGTTGAAATTGAGTTTTTCACGTCATATTCGTGGGTATACTCTATGAGTCAAGAATGCCGAGATAACCAAACTTTTAGTGCTAGAACGTCCATTTTAGCCACCCTTGGCTGATTTTTCAAACCCACCAGGTTCGTCTCAAGACAAAAACCAGTCAACTTCGAGACAAAAACTACCCAACAGCAACTTAATGCAAAAACAAGCCAAATTTTTGAAATTCACCCCCTCCCCCTCCTTCATATACTCCTCAGTTCTCGATTTGGAATAACGAATCAAAAAACTACTCTCATTTATCCAGCACTTTTTGTAGATTTCATTTGTTTCCTAGGATTTCTAACAGATTTAGTTCGAAAATTATTCAGTTTTTATTGATTTCCCACAAATTTTGAAAATGTTACTTGGCAAATTTTGAATGGGCAAATAGAACTAGTTGTCTGGACCCTCCTGCCCCCTCCAAGAATTGACCTATTAAAATGTTGATGTACAATTATTCAATTCAATCGCGCTCAATATTGGTCATTGGAAAAAAATTACTTAATCTGAACAAAAATTATGGATTTTGAAACCAAATCACTAAAATTGATTACTGGCCAATCTGGTGAAAACTTTCAAAAATCAGTTAGGAAAACGATAAAATTATATTAAACTGAAAATTCTTCAAAAATAACAATCCATGAAGACTATTCAAAAATTAATAATTTTGACAAAAACGCGACATTTTTTTAGGAAAAAAGAAAAAGAAGAATCTTGATAAAAATTACAAATTCTTGAAAAAAGTATAATTTTACAAAAAAATGACGAATTTTGTAGAAAATTACATATTTGATTTAAAAAGTAAAAAGAAAGATACATATCTAAAAATTCCTTGTTAATATATGATTTTAAAAATCTAAATGCTGTCGAGCATACCTACACATTTTCAACAACTTGTTACTTTTGTAATTTTTCAACAAAAAAAATTGGAAGAAACAGTGTTTAAAATTATTGACGAAAATTGCAATATATCTAACTTGAAAATTTACTCAATTTTTATGATTTTGCGGAAATTACAATATTCACGTGGTTTTCAAATAATTCACCTGTTACCCTACACTCTCGATTTCTATCCTAATCCTTTTTTTTTTCAATGAAACATTTATTAAAATTTAAAAAATATTCAGTCTTTCAAAAGTATTGCAATTTTGATCAGAATTTCAGTCTCTTATCTGCATGATTTTGTTATCTTTTGAATTTTTCGAGGACGTCAAAAAATAATTTGCAAATTTTACCAAAATTCATCAATTTTTTACAAATTTAAATTTTCGTCAAAATAAACTTTTCTCGAAATTCATCCAGATTTTTAAAACTCTACTTACCACTTTTAACTAAATTCGGCATTCAAAAAAGTATTCCAATTTGCATCAAAATTTAATTTCTTCCTTATCTATCTACATGATTTCGTCATCATTTCAATTTTTCTATAGGTGACAAATAATTTGTAGTTTTTATCAAAATTTATAAACTTTTCATAAATTGCAATTTTCATCAAATTAACTTCTACAAACTTTTTTCGAAATTCATCAGTTTTTTAAAATTTCACAATTTTTATAGAATTAATCGTTGAAAAAAATTATTTTTCACACAAAAAAGTAACTTCAAATTTTCTACAGGTACGGACAAATAATTCGTATTTTTTACTAAAATTAATCAATCTTCCACAAATTACAATTTTCGTCAAACTAATTTCTATAAACTTTTCTCAAAATTCATTAGTTTTTTAAATCTCACAAATTTAACCAAATTCGTAATTAAAAAAAGAATATTTTTCGCACAAAAAAATTTTGCCATTTATTTGGTCATGATTTCATTTCCATATCCATACCTATTCTTCACCAAAATTCATCAATTTTTTATAAATTACAATTTCGTCAAACTAATATCCATATCTACCAAAACTTTTCTCATAATTCATCGACTTTTTTTAATTTCATAATTTTGACAGAATCCATCATTTAAAAACTCTATTTTCATACAAAAAAATCATAAATCTTGGTAAGCTAATTGAATCGTAAAACTTCGAAGAAAATTTGACACCTAAATTTCGACAAAACTGAAGAATGAATCAAACGCTATTACATACCTATAAATTCTGTTTTTGATTTTTTTTATAAAGTCGACGATTTTCTCAACTAGGTATTAACGAATCTAATTATAAAAAATTATAAATCGAAAACGATTATCGATTTCAACTTGATCAATTTATCAGGGCACAATAAGTTTAATCATGCTCAAACCCAAACTAAAATACAGATGAACTGAAATTCATCCACAAACCAAACTCTTCAAGAAAAGCACACACTAATCAACGAAGCTAATCAATTTTCAACAATCCTAAGCCATTTCCAACCCAACAAACACATCAAAACAACCACCAATAACACAAAATTATCGAAAAACTTACAATAAGATCTTCATTCTGTAACGGGAACGCCTCTACATTTTGCATTTTACACGTCACAACCATTTAACATCACAACAATTCTAGGCACTAATTCTAACACGATACGATCAACGCAGCACAAACACATTTATCACCTTCGAATTACAATCGGAACTGGCAACTGGCGAATTTAAACGAAAAATCACTCTTCTCAGTATCTCTATCTATACCCTCCAGTCACCACCCCTCCTAATCGTTCGCAAAAGCTATTCTTTTATTGAATACTTATCAGAAGACTCTCACTGGACATGTTTCCTCTTCCTTTTCAGGTATACGAGTAGATTCGACTTTATTGACATCCCTTCTTTTATTATACTTTTCCTACATTACAATACCGTATAGCCTGTATAGAATATAGATACACAGATTTTCTGGAAAAAATCAACAGTGGGTATCATGTATAGCAACGTATATAGGTAGACAAATAAAGGAAGAAGAAACAAAAGGTTCATCAACCTGATAAAATTGATTTTGTTTTCAACAATAAGGGTGCCAACATTTATACAAAAATGCGAAACCGTTTCAACGCAACAGGTCGACATTTACAACGCTGCTGTAGTCCAATTGTATAGATAACCCAGATATTGACCATTTCGCCAAATGCTTTAGGTCTAAGGGTGCTTTTACACGTACGAATGAGGCAACATGTTTTATCGATAAACTACACATGTTCAGAATGCTCGTAAACGTCTTAGTGTTTTTTTTTTCAAGAAACATATATCACGCAACAAAGGATCACATACGACTAATCAAACACCAGTAACGACTTATCAATCAAACTAGAAGTAGGCGCCAAGTTGTTTCATGTCGTTTAATTACGTCGATAGAAGAATTCGCCGACGATGTATTTTTACGACTCTCAACGACGACGGTGCGATTAATCGCTCAGGTATTTTTTTTTTTGGCCGAGTAATTGTAGATAATCGACCTAATAAATTTTGTTGTGATTTCATCATTGTCAAATTTTCAATATTTGTAAACGATTCGAGTGGTTGGTAAAATTCACTCGTGGTTTTTGATTAAACGTCCTTGAAGATGGAAGAAATTTCCTCGCAGGTTCACATTGTGATCTGATATAAAAACCTTAAGCCGAAGTCTGGTAAGCCTTAGTCGACCACTGATCAATTAATTTCATATACATAATCCAGCACCTCCTCATTTATCGAATCGTCTTGCTATAGTAAGCCGTTACACATCTGTCGAATTTATCGAGAATAAGAATAGAGTTGAAGAATGGGGAGAGAAAATACCAAACACGATGCTCAATGGCTCTACGAACACGCACAATACGATATTCGAGCATGTAAAAAAATATCTAATCAATTATCAAGCTCGTAGGCTATAATTTCGATTACACCGGCCAGTTTTATATTGTTCGAATTGCGGTTGGTCAGCAGCATAATTCTGATAACACCAGCAGCCGCTCGTATTGTATTTCTCTCCTTCGGACACCCAACTAATAATTTGAATTGCGTTTGTCGTCTTTTGTAGGATACGAGTTCCGTATGTGTTGGTCTACAAACTCATACTCAGCTGACTAGACTTTGTGGACTTGGGATATGACAATCATTAGTTATCGAATCACCCCGAAGTTATCCAAGGAGGACAATTTATTAGCAAATTATACATCTCGATCTAACGTAATACGAATTCAGGGCTGAGAAAAGGGGAAGAATTGGCCGGTATAATCCTTACCTATAATGACACCACATCACTAGCGGTGACTTTGAATCGTACGTACTACCGAATAAAACGGACCCAGACCGGTAATACTTAGTCTTATGTCAAGCACATAGAAAAGACCGCGTCTTTCTGGTCTATATGGAATGTCTCATGTAACCAAAACCCTTTTTTTCATATTCAAACAAAGGCTTGGGTGAATTATCTTCTCGGAAGAACAAATATTTAAAATAAGATTTCCTCCTGCCCCCTTCTACCCATCGTTTTCGTTTTCTTCTGGATATACCACACGAGGAAAGAGAGAGAAAGATGTAACCAATGTTGTTATAAAAACCACCATCTTCGATCGAGTCTTTCGAATCGACTGAATTTATTTGCTCTTTTTTAATTCGTTTCGATTTATATATACGTGCTGCGATGAGTCTCGATAGCTCGATGAGGACGAGCGAGGCAGGGCGATGTGTGTTTTTTTAATTATACTACACGCCGCGTCGCCGATACGTGTGGTACGAGTATGTTTACCGTGCGATGGCTGGAAAGGGGCTGCTTTTACCTTGATTTAAAATATCGTAAAAGATTTCGTTTCTTCGAAATGTATATTCATTGATCGTCCTACAGAAATGTACGTGTGTTATGTATACGTTATACGTGTACGAAGTATAAGTAGATATATACATAATGCGATGAGGCATTCGACATCAAACGTCCAGTGAATTTCACTATTGTCTATAGCTAGACGCCCAGTTCATTAAAATGTGTCATTCGTTAACATCATGGTTTGAGGGATAAGCGAAGGAAAGTAAAAGCACTTTTCTGAATCACGGAACGAAGTATAAAAGTTCATGAAAATTCACAGATGACTTATTTGAAAATTTTTTTATCAAAATTTCAAAGCACTTTGGTACCTTCAATTTTGAAGTTGGATACAAATTGCACACCAGCAATTATTTCACATTTCCAAAAATCTATTAATTTGTGTTATTTGTAACGTTTGCCTACATTACGAATTTCAGGAGATATTGAGCTTAACAGACGCCTGGCCCCCATTCCATTTTAAAGTGGAATATTTGGAGATGGTTTTGGTTCAAATTTAGAGTACCTGGACTTGTAAAGTATAAAAATTCATAATGTAAGTTTTCTTGATTCGCAATTTTTGTCGAATCAAAATTTTGAAGCTTCCAAGTTCCTTAAATTTTGAATTTAGGCAAAATTATGATTTTCCAATTTATTTATACTTACTTCTTAAAATCAACAAATTATGACATAAGTATCTACATAACTTTCGCCTGTTTGACTAATTTCAGAAAATATCAAGCTCTCAAATTTTATTCAAATGCAATGGTCCGTTATCCCAAATTTGAAATTCGAGGCAATTTGAACATGTACATTGCATAAATTCTACCTCGAAAATTTAAGAGGCTTTCCAAAATCCAATTTAAAATATTAGTTTTCGAAAAATTTTGCAGTCAACCAACGACCTTCTTATAATGAAGGGTTCTAAGAAAAATCGAAACAAGTCAACTTTCTTCAATTTTGTGTGACACCGTTTTTAAATGTCAAAACACTTCAACTTGATGGTCAACTTGAATTTCAAGAAAGATAAATGATTTAAAATGAATCACATTACCTTTGTAATCCCAATTTGGGACGTATACGTCCCAATGAAGTATTACATGAGTTTTGAACAAAAATGTTATGTGGGGGGGGGGGGAGGGGGGAG
>FIZU01050894.1:0-10278 GCA_900064475.1 Pseudococcus longispinus
GGGACACCCGGGTGAAAAAATTTGCTAAATTGACGATACGAAAAAAAGTTTCGAACAAAAGTTGTAGAACGTTGGAAGTAGGTCATTTTTTATTCTATAATTTTTTTTCTACCTTGAAGTGGGGAAGAGCTGTTCTGAAAATGAAGAAATTGTATCAATTTAAGCACAAATCGGTCACTATACGTTCCACATACTCGATAATTGTGAGAATTCCTAGCTTTCTATCTGGAAAATAATTTCAAATTTGGGTTCACGATGTTCGAATTAGATTAAAATAAGTCTTATACCGAATTGGTCAAAGGTATAAAGGTTAAGAAATGAGAAACTGCGATTTAATGCCAATTTACGCAAAAGTTGAACATTTTACATTGAACAAGTTCGACAATTGGAAAAATTCCCTACTTCGTATTCGGAAATCAATTTCGAATTCGAGTTCAAGAGGTTCGAATTATAATGAAGACGTTGTTTCCTGACCCATTTGGCCAACACCGAAGGGCCCAAAAAATGATAAATTGTGATTTACCTGTTTTTATCAAAATTGGATCATTTTCTGCGACACAAATTTCTCGATTGTGCCACTTTTCTGCTTTCAATTGGGAAAATGATGACGGATTCGAGTTCAGAAGGGTCGAATTATGTGGAAATAATACCAAATATACCCCCACCTCTTCAAGTGCAGAAATATGTGTGTTTCTACACCTAAAACTGCCATCTGCTTACCTCCTAAGGGCAATTTTTGAAGACCCCTGCCTAAAATTTTTTCAGCTCGTGTTAAAAGAAAAATGACATGTCAACTCGTGAATTTTTTTTTTTTTTTTCGTAGAGGGAAATCTTGGAAATCTATTTGAACCAGTAGCGTAGTTAGACAGTCATTAGGGTGGGCCTTATTTTCAAATGTTGATTATTTTTGATCTCCCAGACCAAATTTTTCCTTCTTATGATGAAATAATTCCCTATTTTTTACTTTTTCCCTCACTGAATTTCAAGTGGTGCTTTCAAAGTTCCCCATTTTGAAAAAAAATTTAAGAAACGAAAATTAGATGTTCAATTTTTTTCATTTCAAGCCCTCTCAGTATTCCTTTGATTAAAAATAACTATTAAATCTTTTGATCCCCCTCTCCAAAGAGATAAAAGTGAGAATTTGAAGGGGTTCAAATTTCAGCTCACTTGAGGAACCATCTATTTTCTCATTGGAAAAGATAACAGCAATTTGAGTCATTTCTAATAAAAGAAGGATTAGTAGGAAGAAATGGAGCAAAAAATTTCACAGTTGAATTTTTTTTTGAAAATTTGGGAGGGATTTGGCTCCACGTATTTTTCATCTAATTGTAGGAAGTTTTTAAGGATTTATTTTTTCATAAAAAGGAATAGCTTTGGGGGGGAGAGCAAAAAAAATCAAAAAATTTCTAAATAAGAACCACCCTAATAGACATTTGAAGAGAGGATGGGGTGGTTACTGAAAAAATCACACATAGAAAAACTAGGCCTTTTATTTTTGAAAAATAAAAAACATTAAAAATATTATATTTTTTAACCTAAATTCATAATTTACATACTTATCTACTTCTTTATGTTTTTTATTTGCTTAACAACTGACTAATCGATACTTTGTTTTGCTTTTTTGTTCCAGGTGAGTTTGATTTTTTCACAATATAATAAGAGAGTGATAATGAAGAAATATGGATGAAAGTAAGTCATATTTTATGATTCATTCTGATATAAGCTCGTACGTATACGAATCAAAGTGGCTCGGAAATTTCACCTTTGGAAATGTTATTGGGACTGGGGAAGGGGGTTGAACTTGCTCCTTAATATCATCTCTCAACATGCTCTGATAATTAGTTAATTAGTTGAAATGGTAAATTTTTTCATATATTTCAATACTTTCCAAGTTGTTGGTATCGAAATCATTTTGCAAAAATCACTACTTTTTCATTATTTTTCACCAAAAATTTAGAAATACTCTCTCCCTTTCCTCGCCTCTCTACTGAGTCAACTTCAATTCTGGAAATTTTTCAGCTAGGAGAAAATGAAGACTTTAATCCTCTGAAAATTTGGAAAATATCATGAAAATTTAAGTTTAAAAATCGATATATTTCTAAAAAAGTTTTTTTATCGACTTTTTTTGTTTTTCGGATGATTTTGACATAATTCGACGATTTTTAACAAATTTCTTAATAATATTGTTAGTTTTTTTTTATACGAGTTTTTCATAATTTAAACGATGATCTTATAAAGTTGAAAAATCTTGCAGCAACATTTTCTTCAAATAAGTAGATACGTATTCAGAAAACAAAAAAATATGGATCAAGTTTCATCGAAGCATTTATTATCAATACATATTTTTCTCCTTGGTGATCTACAGTTATTTCATAGGGGGCAGAAAGCATTTTACAAAAATTGATTCACACCGATCTGTTCGCTTGTTCTGGGCTTAAAATTTCTAAATTGATCCAATCATTTTTAGGTAGTCTTTTTTTAATGGTGTGTATATCTTTAGGTGTATCAGTGATGGCTTTTTTGACGATGCTGAATGGCCTAGAAAATGCACCAAATTACCTGTATTTCACACAAGGTAAAATCTTGAACGGATATATTTGAGGAAACTGCACAACCTCCGCTAATTTCAAGATACCCAATTTCCCAGAGTATCTCAGTCATCATATATTTTAATGATGCGAAATTAACGATTGGTACACCGTTTTCTAAATGACATTGGTAATTCTCTTCTTAATTCATTGACATAATCCACCATTTGTCTAATTTGATAAATTCATACGGTTGTGATATTGTATTAGAACCTGTATTCTTGTATTCTTCATAAAATTGTCGGCAAATCTTCATTTCATCAAATTGACAGAAATACTTTTTTTCCAGTTTGGCATTGAGATATAATTGTAGTAAAAAATTTAGATCACATTTTGTTTTCGTTCAGCTATTCATCTCTGTCTATAGTTTTTACCAAGCTTTTATATTCGCTTGTTTTTGAAAAAGTTAAGAAATTTGCTTCAAAAATATTACTTTAGGTCTTTAAAATGTTTTATGAATCATTCGAGTATCAGAATTAGCATAAAATCACTGTCACGATTACTTTGAACATTTTCACGAACTTGATTGAACAGTAATAACGAAAAGACTAATTCACATCCATTGCCTGATACACGACTATCTGTACGTAGAGACTAAAGATTTATCAAACTTGCTCTCTAAAAATTCCTATTCCTAATTTAATTATTAATTAAATGCTATCAAAAGGCGTTTTATAATAAGCTTTGGTAATTACTTATCATTAATGTGTCCAATAGTACCGAATTCCGATCTATGAAAAAGTCTTATCACTGAAGGAAGTTGAATCTTTGACCGTGTGGAATTCCATCGAGGAAATTTAAACTGAAACGGTTATCTTAGGTTGAGATATGTGATATGCCATTAATCTAAAATTCATATTTTTTATGAATTGATAACGAAAACGGATCCGGAGGTCGAAAAATATTGATTTTTGACTCACAACGGTTTCTGAAACCCAATTCGTTTTTACACCAAATTACCTATGAAATGGTTAACAGAGGTAAATCATACGCTGATATCTAACTTAAAATTTTTAGTCGAATTGCTCTTTCTTTGTGATATCTTATTCAGAATTTTTCGAAATGTTGAGTCGTGTTCCTTCCTCATCATTTTTCTGTCTCGTTAGTTTCAGATCAGAAGTGAATGAAAATTGAGAAACATGTAAAAACCTAGAAAAAAATAGTTCACATTTCATAAAAACGTTGAAAATTTCCATAAAAATCATAAAAAATTGTGCAGAAATGGTAAAAAAAAATTGAAAATTGAATTCGTCATTAAAATGGGTTAAAAAAAATCACGAATTAATAACAAAAATTGTAAATATTATTGAGATTTTTTTGAAAATTTAGCTAAAAATTATGAAATTTGTCAAAAATGTTATTGAAATTATCAAAATGTTCATAAGATTGTAAAAACTGTCAAAAAAATCAATGAAATTGTCAAAAATGTCGTTCAAATTGTTGAAATTTCCATAAAAATCATTTAAAATATTGTAAAATCAGTCAAAATATCATAAAAATTGTCGATAAATTCGTTTGAAATTTTTTAAAATTTTCAGTCAAAACTTTGTAAAAAGATCAAAAAAAAAATAACAGAAGTATTGAAATTCTCGTAAAAAAAATTGAGAAAATGTCCCTAAAAATCGTTGAAAAATATTGTGAAAGAGGTTGAAATGTCATGAAAAAAAACTTTGCAAAATTCACAATTTTTCATTAAAATCAATATAAAAAAACGCAAAAATGGTAAAAAATCATGAAAATTTTGAAAAATGTTGTGAAAATTTTAGCAGATTTTACGAGATTTTTGGCGAATTTCATGGATTTTTAATCGTTTTTATATTATTTTTACTGATTTTTGTGAGAATTTCAAAATTTCCAACTTTTTAAACAAATAACTTCAATTTTTCTGATTTGAAAAAGTTATTTGTTGATTTACGAGCATAACTAAGTTCAAAAAACCATTTGGAATGTGTGAATTTTTTCAAGTCGAAAAAGTCATCAGCTGATCGTCATAAAATTAACCAACCAAAAAGTCTAAACTCTTTTCCATATATATAAAATCCACGACGTGTCCGTCCATCCGTCTGTCTGTTGTCTGTCTGTCCGTAACGCTGACATTTTCCATGAATTTTTTACATTTTGTCAGACTTTTTTGGACTTCGAAATTTTTTTTTTTAGATTTCCATTGACTTTTTGAACTTGAAAATTTCAGAGACAAAAAATGGCGATTTCGATCAAAAATTACGGTTTGGACCAAAAATAACAATTTTTACCAAACAATTGATGAAAAACGGAGATTTTGACCAAAATTGACAATTTTTACTTTAAAATCACAATTTTGACCAAAAAATGATAATTTTGATAATAAATGACAGTTTAGACTAGAAAATGTTGATTTTGACCAAAATAATGACAATTTTGACTAAAAACTGAAAATTCTGACCAAAATTGGTATTTTTTACAAAAAAAATACGATTTTGGCCAAAAGTAACAGTTTTTACGCTGAAATGACTATCCTTACTTTTAAATGACAATTTTGACCGTAAATTGATGACGATTTTGAACAAAAAATGACAATTCTGACAAAAAACAACATTTTCGACCAAAATCACATACATTTTGTCAGACTTTACGGTACTTATAAAAATTTTGAATATGGAAAGCCAATATTTTTTTTGACGACTTTTTAAAAAAACCTAAAATGACTTTTAGATAACGTGATGCTGGCATTTTTCCAAAAGGGGTGTTTCTTTTTTCCCTCAAATTTTATAATAATTTCTGCTAAAATATTTTTATAATCAAAGAGAAATCGGTTCCAACGTAACAACAGACCTAGTAAAATAAATAGAGGTTAGGTCTTGGTTTTGGTAACGTTTTTTTGTTTCGAAATTTTTCAAGTTCAAAAAGGTCAGTTGAACTTGTGTCCAAAGGTCAGATATAATTTTTTGGTCACGTAAAAAAATATCTATAAAAGTCAATTTTTTTTCAAAAACGAAATATCTGAATTTTTCTAAGTCGAAAAAGTTAACTGCCCACCTTATAAAAGTTCCTCATTCGGAATTTCTGAAATTTTCCAAGTCCAAAAAATCTAAATTCTATCAAAATGTCTACAAGTTAGGTCTAGTTTTTTCATGAAGTTTTTTGATTTCGTTTTTCAAAAGATTAGGTCATCGCAAAAGCATTTCCTATGCTAGCATTTTCCTTACCCCCCCCCCCCCCCCCCCCCCCCCCCCCCTCACCATGTCACACAGTCCTGCGATGGAAAACTCTCAAAATTCAAAAAGTCTGAATTGTTTGTCTGACAAAATGTCCAACCTTCCTTCCTTTACTTTTAGCAAAGAATATGCTCTCACTATAAAGCTGACGAAATTTCGTCAAGAAATCCTCCGACGATGACTTTTAGACATCTTGTCAGACTTTTTTGGACTTGAAAAAATTTCCAGATTTCCACTGACTTTTTGGACTTGAAAATTTCAGAGATAATGTTGACTTTTAGACATCTTATCAGACGAACAATTTCGACTTTTTGAGCTTAAATTTTTTTTTAGATATCTGGATAACTTTCCCATATTTTGTAGGGCAGTCTTCTTAGACGTTTGGAAAATTTCAGAGATCACGCTGACGTTCAACCATTTTGTCAGATTTTTTTGGACGTGGAAAGGAAAATTTTTTAAAATTGATATGAATTTTTGGATTTGGAAAATTTGATGGACTTGAAAAATTTCAAGAAAGTTCAAATCAGACATTTTTGTTGAACAGCTTTTTACCCAATACTGATTTTTAGACATTTTGTTAAACTCTTTTGATTTAGAAAAATTTTCAGATTTTTATTTAGTTTTTGAATTTTGAAAATTTTTCAAAGAAATTCCATTACAAAATTCACTTACGAAAATAAGTTAGGCTGAATTTTAGATATTTTGTCAGACTCTTTTGGACTTGGAAAATTTTTCCGAATTTAAATGAATGACGGGGATTTTTAAAATACACATAAGTCTTCAAGTACCAAAAAAATTTTCTCAATTTTTTTTTTCAGGAAATAAATGACACGAACCATCACAATTGTATCACCAACGAAAACCATTTCTTCGCGCAAACTTATTTCAATTTCAAAGAGAATAAAATTCTCTCAGGACACCTTGTTTATATGTCACTTACACCAAACACCATCATATCCCCTTCCCTAAATCACGACCCCGAAACGTTATAAATATCATCGAAATCATCGCGTAAATTTGTTAACATCCGCGTTATAAAAGGATTTCGTATCCCGACAGTTGCTCGTACAACACGTAACATTGATGTAAAACGAAATCCAGAGCAAGAGAGACACCTAAGAGTCTCTCGTATCTTTTTTCTTTTCCTACCCCAAACCGAGTACTTTTCGCCGTCGAGGCGTCGAGACGTTTGCCTGTGTAATTTGCTCGCTGCGAACGAAAGAAAAAAGGGTTGTCTGCGAATCGAACTCCGCTAACGTGATTTTTACAGCACGCGTGTTTTCCTGTGCTCGTATTTCGCAATATAATAAGATGAAAAAGAAACATCTTTCCCCCAAAGCAGACGTACGTACAAATACGTCTGCTCTGTCTGACACGACAGTGAGTTTAGATGTCACAGCTGAGCAAAGAGATAAAAATAAGAAAACGTATCGCCGTGTCGTCCAATTTCGCAAATTTTCAATCCAACGTTGGTATTTTTTTTTCCATACGTAATCCCATAAAATCGTGTTTTTTAACCATATCCGCCATCTACAAAGAGAGGCAATGGATACGAAAACCAGCTCGACTACGAATCATTCTCTTAAATCAACCCCTCCCACCTTCCTCGCGTACTCCGGGTCGTAAAACGAATTAAATTTCATCGCTTTAATAAAATTACAGCACATAACACACCACGATCCATCGTACTAAGCACGTATTAAAGAATATAATTATAGATATCATTCATAACTAATTCTTAAGACATTGATCAATCGTTATAGCCCGCTCATAACATCCCCCTGCATCCTCCATCCGCCAACCAATCCAGTTTTTCATGCTCCTAAAAAGAATACCAACAACATTACACGAAAGAGAAACAACTCGACGCGCGAATCGTTAATTTTCAATTTCGTATTCGACTGGTTTAGCGAGATAGATTTCAGGCTTACGCTCCCCCTCCGCCTCCTGCCAGCTCGATCGCGCCGAAAAGATTTATACGCGTAATAGCGCGAATAAATCGTAAATCATCGAACCGGTGCCAAGGGGGGGCTGATCCGAGACACCAAAACCCGCCACCGAGACACGTTGGTGGTAACATTTTGTGTACGAGCAATGGCAAATGCGACCATCCATTAAAAAATATTTAAGAATAATTTGTTGCAACGACACATATACGACGACGACCGCGTATAATGTAAAATATGTAAATCCGTTATTCAAATTAACGCTCTACACGACGACAATGTTATATTGTTGAAATATTTGCGACCAAGTCTTCTCTGCCTTTATGTCGTCGATGGCGAATGCAGAGGAAAAAATATACTATATTACTCGTCGATGTTCCTCATGCCAAGCTTTGCTCACGATGAGATTTTTTTCTCACCGTATTTATTACGTATTCTTCTTGCTCGTTCGTCGTCGTCGACGTTTGTTTTAATTTAAACAAAGAAGAAGAAGTGGCAAAAAAAAAGTAGACTTTTTACGTATACTATTTTGACACAAGGTGTCGAGGTGGTAGACTTCAAAGGGGAAGAGGAGCTGGATGGGGAAAATCTAGCGAAGATGGATGACTCGTTTTATAAATAAAAGAAGACGTCGTCGTCGTTTATTGTCGATAACGTACGAAGTCGTAACGCCTGCCTGTATATAGAATACCAAATTTACTATCTTACGCCCAAATCAATCGAATGGAATATTAAACAAACGATTATACCGGTAGGTTTGTGGGATTT
This sequence comes from Pseudococcus longispinus, assembly GCA_900064475.1. Classification (NCBI taxonomy): domain Eukaryota; kingdom Metazoa; phylum Arthropoda; class Insecta; order Hemiptera; family Pseudococcidae; genus Pseudococcus; species Pseudococcus longispinus. The sequence continues at coordinate 8,497 of FIZU01050894.1, forward strand.
TTTTTTCGACCGGGTATTTTTTGAGAAATGCGTCGACGGAGAAGGGTCTACGAGGAGGTAAATTGAAGTTCACGATTTGCGATTGTGAAAATAATTCTCTCGAATGGAATATGATTGGATTATTTTTGTATATCTGATATAAAATTGTACCCTATTTGGAGCTGAAATGATTTTTCTTCCATGACTCCACCATTTTATCCTTTTTGGTCCAAATTAAAGTCTTGCATTTTTCAAGTTTCAAAATGTTGTATTGATTTTGATAACCGATTTGACTTTTGAAGCTAAAATTTAGCACTGACTTCAGAAAATGAAGTCTGTTTTTTTTTCATTACGTCAGGTTTCTTTACAGGATAGGCTAGTCTTGATATTAGAAATTTTCTTGAAATTTTCCGAGCCCAAAAAGTCACTTGAATTCTGAAGAATTTTCCAAGTCGAAAAAAGTCGACAAAATAAATAAAAATCAGCATAGGTAACTGATTTTTGTGAGTGAATTTCGTAATGGAATTTCATTGGAAAATTTTAGAAATTCGATTCCAAGTACGAAAAATCAGTAGAAATCTGAAAATTTTTCCAAATTCAAAAAAGTCTGACCAAATGTCTGAAAATCAGTGTTGGGTAAAAAGCTGTCCGACAAAAATTTCTGACTTGAATTTTCTTAAAATTTTTCAAGCCCCAAAAAGTCTAAAAATCGGCGTCATTTTTGAAATTTTCCAAACGTCTAAGATGACTGTCTTACAAAATATGAGAAAGTTACCCCGATTTATAAAATTTTCCGAGTTCAAAAAGTCGAAATTGTTTGTTTGACAAAATGTATGTGATTTTGGTCAAAAATGTTGTTTTTGGTCAGAACATTCATTTTTAGTCAAAATTGTCAGTTTTGGTCAAAATTGTCAGTTTTCAGTAAAAATTGTCAGTTTTTAGTCAGAATTGTCATTTCTTTGGTCAAAATCAACATTTTTTGTCACAAACGGTGATTTTTTTGTTAAAATTGTCATTTTTGATCAAAATTGTTAATTTTTGGTCAAAATTGTCAGTTTTTAGTCAATATTGTCATTTTTTTGCTCAAAATCAACATTTGTTATCACAAACTGATTTTTTGTCGAAATTGTCAAACTATGTCAAAATTATCATTTTTGGTCAAAATTATCATTTTTGGTCAAAATTGTCATTTTTGGTCGAGATTGTCATTTTTGGTCAAAATTGTAATTTTTGATCAAAAATGTAATTTTTGATCTAATAAATTGTTAATTTTTGTTCAAAATTGTCAGTTTTCAGTCAACATTGTCATTTTTTTGGTGAAAATCAACATTTTTTGCCACAAACTGTAATTTTTTGTCAAAATTGTGAAGCTATGTCAGAATTATCATTTTTGGTCAAAATTGTCAGTTTTCAGTTATAATTGCCATTTTTTGGTCAAAATTGTCATTTTTTGGTCAGAGTTGTCATTTTTTGGTCAAAATTGTCATTTTTGATCAAGATTGTTAATTTTTGGTCAAAATTGTTAGTTTTTAGTCGAAATTGTCATTTTTTTGGTCAAACTCAACATTTTTGCAATTATTTTATTTTCTATTCCAATTAACTGTAGTTTTTTGTCAAAATTGTTAGTTGTGGTCAAAATTGTCAGTTTTCAGTCAAAATTTTCATTTTTGGTCAAAATTTTTATTTTTGGTCAAAATTTTCATTTTTGGTCAAAATAATTGTCATTTTTTGTCAAAATTGTCATTTTTTTGTAATTTTTCATTTTCTAGTCCAAACTGTCATTTTTTGTCAAAATTGTCAACC
>FIZU01050904.1:0-17086 GCA_900064475.1 Pseudococcus longispinus
CGTGGTGCGTCATCTTCAAAAATTCAAAAAACCGATTTTTTCGTCCATTTTTCCCCTTCAAATGGGTCATTTCTGGTCGAAAAATTTTTTTCTTGAAATATATTATTAATGGCACCAAAATATACTATCAACCAGCATTTGGACCAAATTCGTTCGTTTTCCCCATTTTTTCCAAAAATACCAAAATGACGCCAGTTTAGGAACTCACAAGCTCTTCAAGATGACCTAGGGGTCTAAAAATCAAGTTTGGGCTTGTTTGAAGATGATATCTCTCATATACTGCAATTTCAGTGAAACCGAGAAACTTTGATTTTTTTTCAATAATTTCATGTATGTACGTATCTAACATTTTTCTGAAGTTCAAAATAGGTACTCAATTCTTCAAAAAAAGCAAAATCAAATCAAAGTTGCTCAATCTAGCTGAAATTGCAGCATATGAGAGATATCGACTTGAAACAAGCTCAGACATGATTTTTAGGCCCCTAGATCATCTTGAAAGGGTTGTGGGTACTCAAAATGGCGTCAGAAAACTGAAAAAAAGAAAAAACGAATGAATTTGGTTCAAATGCTGGTTGATAGTGTATTTTGGTTTCATATTTCCGCTGAAAAATTTTAAAAAAATCAAAAATTCAAATTTGAAGGGTGAAATTTTGATTAGAAGAGTTTTGGAACCCATTCTTTTCAAAAATTTTACCATCGTTTAAATCCTAGCCAGACGACTCGAGTACCTACATAATTTCTTCATTTATGAATACTGGAAACCATCGTAAAATAACTCATTTCCGAAAACAGAAATTGAAAAAAAAAACTCATTACAATTAAAAACGAGCTCTCTCGAGCGTCAAAATTTTATTAATCATCCAATCCCAACAAATCCGGATTGTTTTCCTCGAACTCGCTTCTCGCTTCTCGCTTCCAGCTGTTTCACTCTGATAAAGTGATTTTTCACACGCAACACAGATGCAAATAAATTTCAAACTGGCGATTTTTCATAATTCATGCCAGTCGCATTTCGACACCCATCTCTCGTACATCGAACATGATATCAATTACCCATAGCCGGTCGTATTAACACCTGCCAAAATCCAGCCAAAAAATCCAAACAAATGGTAAATTGAGGCGATAAATCCATTACGCCCGGTGGCGTATTATGAATATTCATCTCAAAGTAACCGGTTCGGGCAGATTGACGCGTAAACCAGGAGTAGGTACTTCTCACAGTATAGTACATGAGATCTGGGTTCAATATCGAATATCCGACACGATGATTTAATATTTCAATATCATCGACTCGTAGGACCATAAACCTAAGTATAAGAATACGAACAAGAAAATGGCGATTTTTTTTCTTTGACAGACACGACGGAACCAGCTTATTTAATAATTTTATAAAATTCATTGACTGGGCGATAGATGAATGTTAATAATCGTTTCGCTGGTCACGATTAACGCAGCAGCGTTTTCGTATCTTCGCAGGTAACCTCGAGAACCATTGTTCGGTGTAATTTTAATAATATTTACACGATTAAAAATTTAAAAAGTTTGAGATGACCGAGTATAGGTGGCCGCCTGTTTAAGTGAAAGTATCGACGAGCATTTTATAAATAGAAATATTGCGAGGGCCGTCCGGCGCGATTTTTTATACACCTTCGTTCGAATACATTTTAACGTGGAAAAAAACCTACCAAGTGGCAATAAATCGTAACGATTTGTCAACTAATCGTTTAAACATTAAAAGAATGAGAAAAAACAAACAGAGGATGACAAGGGAAGTACGAATACGAATCGTTTATTTTATTCGACGATAAAAAAATCCATTCTTGCGGATTCTCGAATGGGAAAAAAATGCATTGGAAAGTAGATCCGCAGGAGCGTTTATTGAATTACGAATTCTCTATGCGACGATATCGATTAAAACAATCCAGTTGTCCCTGCTTTTAAACCCATATTGTTTCGTTTCCGTAACTGGATATGCACTACGGTGAGATGATTTCTCATTTTCCACTGGAATGCACCGCTGGACCGACTGCGATGTCGAATGCCCTGATAAATAACCATTTTACCCGGCAAATTTCGCCATTCTAGGAAATTTTTACACGTTTTAGGTTTTAAAATTTCGGACAATTTCGTAATGGTAATTACAAGGGTTACGCCTGCAAATGTACAATGATGAAAATTCGACTTATTCGTATAGGTAACTTTAGATTGCACTTTTTTATACTCGCGTAATACCCGCAAGTAAAGCAATTAAAATCGGTCTACGTTTCTGTGTCAATTTAATTGCCATAATTATAATGCGCTAGATACTTGTAGTGTACCTATGCTAGATGTAGCGTAGACTTTTCCTTATTGTGTGAACTTTTTTTTTTCATTCACGTTCGTATCAATTTTAGAGCATTTCCGATGGTCTGGCGAACTGCGAGCTAGGAGTGAATTCGTATAATCTACGTACGTGGATTACAATAAGTTACCTAATGTTGCCAAATATTTTAATTCGGGTTATTTTTCGCTCATTCCTAGATAGTTTTTTATGTATGGGTATCTTCTTTATTGTTACCAAACTGCACCGCACCGGCAACTTCACAGATGCGAATACGGCCCATTTATGATGACAGTAAATTATTTCACAGACTCGAGTGTTTCTCACCTATATAATTAAGTAGCCATATCGATGCATTTAAAATTGTTGAAAAACGAAGCTTGAGGAGAAGAGAGATAGCAGAAATGATTCAGTTTTCTCTAACGAACTATAGTTCGATATAAATTGATGACCATATTTAGATCTATTATGTTTTAGAAGATTATATCGTAATTTAATTCTTCCCTCCAAAGAAGTAAAAAGGGCAAAATGATGGGTTATGTCCTAAATGCTCGAAAAGGCTCAAGTATGGTAAGGGGGTCAATCGGCATGTGATCGAATTTCAATGGTTTTTTTAGGAATTCCAATTTGTTATGGTAAAAGATGATTTTAGACCCTATGCGGAATTCTTTTGCGTCACCTCCCGGGGCTGGACCTCCGAAAAAGTGGTTTTAAGCTAAAAAATGGTATCTCAATGAGTTTCCGATAGATTTTCACCAAACTTGGTATGTGAGTCAGGTACATGAAGGGAACGTTTTGAAATTTTTTCACATTTTTCCGACCCCTACAATGACCTTGAAATCGACTTTGAAAACTTAAAATCGCCACCGGGAGCACAATTTTGGCGCGAGCATGAAAAAAAAATTATTTTGCCATTTTTCAGGCTATTTTGCACGACTCAGAATTTTTTTTGGTTTTTGCAGGGGAGGAGGGGTCATACCCAAATCTTCAAAAAACCGTCTTTTTGGTCCGTTTTTTCCCTTAACTAGGTCATTTCTGGTCGAAAATTTTTATCTCGCAATAAATCATCAATGAAACCAAAATACACCATCAATCTGCATTTAGATCAAATTCGTTAATTTGTTTCCTTTTAGCATAGAGGATATGCATTTGCCATGGGTAATTTTACGAAAAAACTGACTTTTTGGAGTTAGGAAAACATATTTATATGACTTTTAAACATTTTGTCAGGCAAACAATTTAGACTTTTTGAACGTTGAAAATTTTATAAATCAGAGTAACTTTCTGATGTTGTCATTTTCGGTCAAAATTGTAATTTTTTGTCAAAATTGTCATTTTTGGTCCTAATTGTAATTTTTTGTCAAAATTGCCATTTTTAGTCCAAAATTGTCATTTTTGATCAACACTGTCAATTTTGGTCAAAATTGTCGTTATTGGTCAAACTCATCATTTTTGGTCAAAATCATCATTTTTGGTCCAAATTGTAATTTTTTGTTAAAAGTGCCATTTTTGGTCAAAATTGTCACTTTTGGTCAAAACTGTCAATTTTGGTCAAAATCATCATCTTCTGTCAAAATTGTCATTTTTTGTCAAAATTTTAATTTTTAGTTCAAATTGTAATTTTTAGTTCGAATTGTCATTTCTGATCAGAACTGCCATTTTTGGTCACTATCATAATTTTCTGTCAAAATTGTCTTTTTTTTGTCAAAATTGTCATTTTTTTATCAAAATTGTCATTTTTGGTCAAAATTGTTATTTTTGATCAAACTGTCAATTTTGGTCAAAATCATCATTTTTGGTCAAAATAATCTGCATTTTTAGTCAAAATTGTAATTTTTGGTCCAAATTGTAATTTTTTGTCAAAATTGTGATTTTCTGTCAAAATTGTCATTTTTTTTGTCAAATGTCATTTTTGGTCAAAATTGTTATTTTTGATCAAACTGTCAATTTTGGTCAAAATCATCATTTTTGGTCAAAATAATCTGCATTTTTAGTCAAAATTGTAATTTTTGGTCCAAATTGTAATTTTTTGTCAAAATTGTGATTTTCTGTCAAAATTGTCATTTTTTTTGTCAAATGTCATTTTTGGTCAGAATTGTTATTTTTGATCAAACTGTCAATTTTGGTCCAATTCATCATTTTCTGTCAAAACTGTTGTTTTTGGTCAAAATCATCTCGATTTTTAGTCAAAATTGTCATTTTTTGTCCAAATTGTCATTTTTGATCAAAACTGCCATTTTTGGTCAACATCATAATTTTCTGTCAAGATTGTCATTTTTAGTCCAAATTGTCATTTTTGTCAAAATCATATGTAATGTTCTATAAAATTGTCATTTTTTGTCAAACTCATCATTTTTGGTCGGAATCATCATTCTCTGTCAATATTGTCATTTTTTGATCCAAATTGTAATTTTTTGTCACAATTATAATTTTTTGTCAAAATTGTAATTTTTGGGTCTAAACATGTCATTTCAAAGTGAAAATTGTCATTTTTGGTTAAAGTCGCTGTTTTTGGTCAGTTGCCATTTTTTTGCCAAACTTGCGAATATTTCAGTCAAAATTGTCATTTTTTATCAAAATTGTCTTTTTTGGTCATAATTGTTATTTTTGATCAAACTGTCAATTTCGGTCAAAATCATCATTTTTGGTCAAAATAATCTGCATTTTCAGTCAAAATTGTAATTTTTTGTCCAAATTGTAATTTTTTGTCCAAATTGTCATTTTTGATCAAAACTGCCATTTTTGGTCAACATCATAATTTTCTGTCAAAATTGTCATTTTTTTTGTCAATGTCATTTTTGGTCAAAATTGTTATTTTTGATCAAACTGTCAATTTCGGTCCAATTCATCATTTTCTGTCAAAATTGTTGTTTTTGGTCAAACTCGTCATTTTTGGTCGAAATCATCTCCATTTTTAGTCGAAATTGTCATTTTTTGTCCAAATTGTCATTTTTTATCAAAACTTCCATTTTTGGTCAGCATCATAATTTTCTGTCAAGATTGTCATTTTTAGTCCAAATTGTCATTTTTGTCAAAATCATATCTATATGTTCTATAAAATTGTCATTTTTTGTCAAACTCATCATTTTTGGTCGGAATCATCATTTTCTGTCAATATTGTCATTTTTTGATCCAAATTGTAATTTTTTGTCACAATTATAATTTTTTGTCAAAATTGTAATTTTTGGGTCTAAACATGTCATTTCAAAGTGAAAATTGTCATTTTTGGTTAAAATCGCTGTTTTTGGTCAGTTGCCATTTTTTTGCCAGACTTGCGAATATTTCAGTCAAAATTGTCGTTTCAAGGTAACATTCATATTTTTTGTCATTTTAGGCTTTTTTAAAAATGTCATAGAGAAAAATATTACGGTTGCATATTCAAAATTCTTATGTCTCAGAAAGTCTGACGAAATGTCTAAAAGTTGAAAATCTGAGCTTTGCGGACAGACAGACACGTTATGGATTTTCCTGCAAAAAGTAATAACGCGTTTAAATCGTCACTCGTTGGTCGACGTAAAATGAGAAAGCTGTAAGTTTTGTTTGCTGTGCTCGTGTAATTTACACGTTTTTGAACCACCTCCCAATCTTCCTTTTATTTCTCCCTTTCCTTGTGTTTTCTTTTCTTTTAGTCATTTCGAACGTGTAGAAATTGCTGTAAAATTTCAATTTCCAAGACAATAAAATTTTATGCATCACTGTTTATTGCAAAGAAAAAACTATGTAACCAGTAAGCTATCGCTGTGTTGATAATGTTTTACGATATTTTAATCGTTGCTGCGGTCGTAAGTGCTGCGTATTTCATTTTAAGCGAGCACTTTCAATTTTATCGTTTAAGGTAATAATAGTAAGGTCAGTGTTTTGTTTCATTTTTTTTCTCCCAAACACAAGAATTAGAATTTTTCCACTTTCCTGGAGGGAGGAAAGAGGGTGGTAATGAAGTTGACAATTTTGGAAATTCAGGTATGGATGTTGAAATATATTTCTATTCATAAATTTCAACTTTTGAAACCAAAAATGAACTGCTAAAAGAGAAGGTGGGGTGCATAAGGCTCAAAATTTTGAAATTTTCTAAATGAATATCAAAATATAGGATTTTTAGGACGTTAAACGACGTGATGAATAATTCAAACCAGCTTTTAGAAGGGATGGGGGACTTCTTGAAATTTATTTCCATCTCCTTCCCTACATTATTTTTTATAGAATAGATAATTTCCAAATAATTACTGGGTACTGAATAATTCATTAAAAAATTTCGAAATCTTAAATTTTCTTTAATTTGAAACGACTTTTTCAATATTTTTTTGGAAATTGTAGCCAACTCGAAGCCTTATTCACAGAACCATAAAAAGTCTTAAACATTTTGAAATTTTACTTAGTTTTTTTCTCTTTTTTATGAGATAGGTCACATCTTCCATGACCTTTATCCTAAATCTAAGCTTGAATCAGTTTAACATTGGCCCATAAAAAAAATTACAGGGAAAGTTAATTCCAGGTCGAACTATTACTTAAAGCACAAAAATTTTCGATATATAGTAGATTCATCTTGCTCTTCACGTTCATCACGAATCTTCTATGTAGGTAAATTATTTTCACAAAATATGTACCTATCCACACTCCATTATTTATTGTTCAATAAAACCCTAACTGAACGACTTTGACGAATAATAAAATAAAAAATGCTAGATTAGTTCATAATTAGGTACCTTAAAAGCAATCTCGAAAAATTTCGTAAAACGTGTACAAGGTTTATTGTTGTATCTAAGTACATAAGACATCAGATTATCTCGCGTGTTATAATTAACTCGTTGAAAAATTTAAAACATTTGACATAAAATGCGCCGTATTATTCGTACGCAGCATTAATTTCCAACGTAGCGACCTCTTGACCACAGTTCGTACCTCGTAAAATATCGACATATGTAGGTATTGATAATTGCGATTCTTTTTACAAACAGAAATGTGTAGTTTTTAGCTTAAATGATCTCGTAAGTATAGTATACGTATTGGTTACGTAATCGATGCCAGTACTCCCTCAATGCATTCGCCAATACTTTCAGCTTAAGTGGAGATCATCCAAAGTAATACTTTTGGAACAGAGTTGAAAAAAACCAATTATGTAATATTGTTAGTGAAATAGGCAAGTATTATCGAAAATTTCCGAATTAATTAGCGACTATAATCATAAAAAGTGTTGAAGAGGAAGCACATACCAATAACCTATCAATATACTTTACGTATCCTATATATTTATGTATCTACGTACTTCGTTTTATAGTACGTATATAATACAGTACGTCACAAAAGTAGTGCTGGTTGAAATAACTTTGGATTAGAAAAAACTAGTGAGGTGAATCAAGCGTCATTGAGAGTCTCATACATGAGAAGAAGGCTTATAATACCAATGTTGAAAATTTTTGTTCCATGTACAAGGTATCCCAAAAATAACGAAACCGGTTTTTGTTCAAAAAATTTGAGGTATAGTAGAAGTTGTTGTGATTAGAATAAGATGACACTTTTTGAAACCAGTTTTATGCTTTAATATTCCCCAAAAAATGGAGATACGAAAAAAAGTTTGAAACAAAAATTGTGAAAAATTGAAAAACAATCAAATTTTGTTTAAAAAGTTTTTCTCTATCTTTGAATCTAAAAAAAATATGATAAGGAAGATACCAACTACAGTCCTCACTTCCTCAAGCCATACCTCCTTTCTACTGCAAGAACGGAAAAAATTATAGGATAAGAAATATTTAACTTCGAATACGCTACAACTTTTGTTTGGAACTTTTTTCTGTATTGTTACTTTTTTAAAACCAGTTGTAGGAACAAAATGAGAACACGTATTCTCAGAACTGGGCATAAAGAAAAAAGTTTTGAATAAAAGTTGTAGAGGAATGAAAGTTGAATATTTCACATCCAGTAATGTTTTTCTTATGTATCTGTAAAAAGAAAATATAGCTTAACCAAATGCATATATGAGGACTGTACCCTGTATTTTTGTATCACATCTCCTTCAACATTCAAGGGTGGAAAAAAAGTTATGAAACAAAAAATTATTATTTTTGAATTCTCTTTCACTTTTGTTTCAAAATTTTTTTCATATCTCCTATTTTTAAAGGAATTTTTGAGAATTGGTTCAAAATCTGCTGAACCTGCTATGTTTTATCTATCATATCTCCTTTGCATTTCAAGATATAAAAAAAGTTATGGAATGAAAAATTATTACTTTTCAATTTTCTATAACTTTTGTTTCAGAATTTTTTTCATATCTTCATTTTTTGAAGAATTTTTGATAACTGGTTCAAAACTACTGACCTACCGTATATTTTCTGAACCTGATCTTCTTTGCATTTCAAGATAAAAAAAAAGTTGTGAAACAAAAAATTATCATTTCTCAATTCTCTACCATTTTTGTATCAAAATTTTTTTCATATCTCCATTTTTTTAGAAATTATTGAGAACCGGTTTATAGACCATGTTGAATCCACCTTCATTTTCTGAACCATATCTCCTCTGCATTTCAAGATAGAAGAAAAGTTGCGAACCAAAAAAGTATTATTTTTCAATTTTCTACAACTTTTATTTCAAAAATTTTTTCATATCTCCATTTTCTAAAAGAAATTTTTGAGAACTGGTTCGAAACCACTGATCCTCCTAGTGCTATATTTTCTGTATCATATATTCTTTGAAATTCAAGATGAAAAAAAGTTATGAAACAGAAAATGATCACTTCTCAATTCTCGACAACTTTTGTTCCAATTTTTTTTTAATATTTTCATTTTTTGAGGAATTTTTGAGAACTGGTTTGAAACCTCCCAGAACTATGCCTACCTACATTTTCCGTATCGCACCTTCGCATTCCATGATCAAAAAAATGTTATGAAACAAAAAATCATTAATTCTCAATTCTCTACAACTTTCGTTCCAAAATTTTTTTCAATATCTTCATTTTTTTAAGAATTATTGAGAACTGGTTCAAAACCTCTGAACCTACTTACATATTCCGTATAATTTCTTTGTTGCATTTCAAAATAAAATAAAAGTTGCGAAATAAAAAGTTATCATTGTTCAATTTTCTACAACTTTGGTTTCAAAATTTTTTTCATTTCTCTATTTTTTGAAGAATTTTTGAGAACTGGTTCGAACCCCATAACTGAACCTGCTGTATTTTCTTATGAACCAAAAAATGATTATTTTTCAATTTTCTACAACTTTTGTAGGTATCAGAATTTTTTTCAAATTTTTTTTTAAAAATAATTTTTAGAACCCGGTTTGAAACCACTGAACCGGTTTCAAAAATTTCCATCTCGTTTAAATCATACTGTGTCTTGTGATCATATCACAAACAAAATTTGCTCAGATTTTCTGAACAAAACACAGTTTTGCTACTTTTAGGACACCCTGTACATCCCGCATACAAAAAAATTAATAGTTACGAGTAAAAAAAAAGTAATGGTCTCAGCTAGGAAAGTTTTGGTAGTGCTCCCATAGCGAAAGGTGGCATATGCAGACATGGGTTGCAGAAACCAAAAAGTGAGACATGCACCCCATTTCGCAACTACTTTTGCATCATAGCAAAAATATAGTCTTCGCTACCATTGCGCTCACGTAGCAAAAGGCAGCGCGTGCCACCATACAGGGTTCCCGCGGATCCAGGTGAAAAAGGATCCGGATCACGGATCACGAATCACACCATATTTTCCAGTGGATCACGGATCACGGATCCAAGACCCAGGATCAGTAATCCGGATCCTTTTTTTCGGATCACGGATCCTTTAAAATTTTCTTGGTTTTCTTCATAAGAAAATTACTGTAAAGTGTGAATATCATGTCTGATGGCTGATGGCTTCAATTATTTTTTTCTCGGCAAAAAATGAGAGATGAATGAAAATGAAGATGAATATTTTTTTTGGATTCGCGAATTACAGATCCTTTTTAAAAGGATCCGGATCACGGATCACGGGGATCACGGACCCACAGAAAAAAGGATCCGGATCCGTAGTCAGAGGATCCGCGGGAACCCTGCCACCATAACTGTTTTTTTGGATGCAAAAAAGCCGAAAGTGAGACATGCAGCCCATTTTACTACTACTTTCGCACAATCACTATTAGTACTACTAGTCACTAATAATGATTATTAGTGACTAATAGTGTCAAAAATACTATAGTCACTATTAATCACCATTAGTTCTTTTAACACGTCATACATATTAATAGTGATTAATCGTGACTAATAGTTACTACAGTATTTTCGACATTATAGTACTACTGGTCACTAATAATCATTATTTGTGACTATAGAACTACTAATAGTGATTAATAGTGTCGAAACTACCATAGTCACTATCAGTTGTCAACCACAATTAGAGGGCGACAATACAACTTATCTGAAAGCTTATATACTATTTGATGTGACAGTTTACCTGCGAGTACAAAACTATATCAATCGATTAATAGTTACTATTAATCATTACTAGTCACTATACATCGGTTAGTAGTTACTATTAGTCACTAGTAGTCTCTCCACAAGAATTATTAATCGATTCTTAGTTACTACTAGTCACTACTAGTCAGCATATGGGAACTACTAATTGATTAGTAGTTACTATTAGTCACTATTAATCAATTAACACCTAATTAGGTACTAATAGTGATAAATAGTAATTATTAATTTTTTTGTATACGGGATGGAACTAAATTTTTTGATGATATTGGTATTGAAACCCCTCTTCATGGGTAACCCAATGCCTATCCGTTTAATTCATCTCGCTAGCTCTTCCCAATCAAAAGTTATTTCAACCAGTCACCAAACTTTTGGGTCATACTGTAGGCTATATGCATAATAATCAAACTGGTACCCGGTATAAAAATTCTTCTACCGATGAAAACTCATTCCCAGTTCACACAATAGTCAGAAAAAAATTCCTAGAAAGCGAGTAAATCTCGAGGTATAGGTCTACCGGGTGGAATAATTCGCCTCGTCAGTTACCTACAAACACCTAACAATTGACGACTCAATAAATTCAACGTGGTGTCATTAAGGTCCTTCCAATACGCCCGGAGATATTAACACGATATGGTCAAGTATTATAACACTTCTAAATTGATAATTATATACCAATTCTACAGGTTTACATTTGAATACATATCGCCCAAGATGAAGGGAGACAGCTCCATACAACACATAGGTACTATAATAAACCTAATTTATGGTAAAATGTATTAATCAATAGGTCTACAGTTGTGAGGACCGAGTTGAGCAATGAAAGTATTATAATAATTATACTGCGACGAGTACCAACGAACGTGCTCGGCAATCTTAATGCCATTATTGGAATAAGATGTGCGGAATTCGTCGATAATAAAAAATACCTCCAAGTTTTAAGGTAAAGGGAAAGTAAAATAAAAAAGAACATATGACAGGTGCTGATTGATTTTTATATTTTTCTAAACTCACATATACTGGTCACTCTACGAATACTAGATTCATTTCTTATACCGTAATAAAACGTGCGTGCTTCTCAGCATTTCTTCTTTCTTTATACCGACGAGCTAATTGTTTCGATTACGAGAGCTGGATCGGCTCAACGCGGCGGTCTTTATTACAAAGCCGGAAAGACTCATCACATATTGAAATATTTCATCGCGACAAGGCCACTTACCATTCAGAAATTTCTACACCAATTAAGGAAATAAAAATATACGAATGTGATTGATCGAGCCCGAGCCATCGAGGAACAAACAGAACAAACAGGTGACGCACACAAACGGCTTACGATGGCGCTACACGTTAATCTTTGTAACCGGTACCTGAGCGATTTTCCGCTCGAATAAAGCTACTGTCATTTTTTTCGCTTCTCGAGACGCGAGAGTAAATAAGCGTGAGAAAACAAACGGTTCGAAACCAGCGGGGTGATCGAAACGAACGAAAAAGTATTGGCAGGATGGAAATGTCACCGAGAGAACGAAGATGGAAGTCGTCCTAGCCAAGATTGTTAACTGTCCGCTGTGTCCAGTTAAAATTATGTAATCTGTGACGATATCTATAAGTCCATAGCTGGTCTGGTTTTTATTATTTTAACACCTCGTCTTTTATTCGACTGTTTTGTCCCAACTACAGACTATGTAAAGCTATTCTATGTTTATATACGCAACATTTAAAAAATATAGGTACCTACATGGTATACTTATATGAGTATTGGGCGAATGATAATGTATACTTGGAAGAATGCGTGAATGAGAATAAATTGTTATTTCACTTTCATCTAAGCTGAATAACTTCTTCTCGCGTATTATGACACTAGATTATATATAATTTTTCATTATACCTATAACGTCGTCGCTCGCCAATCTTGACCAGCTTCGCGGAGGCATAGGTGTCCTCGTCCTGGCCAGTCGTAACCGCATGCGTAATGCACCCGAGGGCTGATCATCTTCCGCTGATATTTCGAAAAAAAAAATTAGCATAATAGAAAGATGCGTGTGAGTGTGATTTCTTATTACATATTGTGTCGTTTGAAAAATTTACGTGTTGAGCTATAGACATTTATAGAGTGTGGGTAAAGGAGGAAGTGAGGTGGGTTGGAACCGAAGATGTCTGGATGAGAAAACAATAACCGAAAATATGAATTATTTAAATGATGGCAAATAAGAAGGTTCCAAATGAACGAGAAAATTATTTGGAATTAGTGCAAGGGAATTGAACGATTTTATTCCTCATTTATATAAGATATAGAATTCAGGGTTGAACCGAACCCGAGAAGGGCAGGAGACAGTATGACTTTTAGATATTTTGTCTGACTTTTTTGGACTTGGAAAATTTTTCAAGATTCAAATCTTTTAGACATTTCACTAGACATGATGACATTGGGTCCGACTCTTAGAACTTGCAATTAGATTAAGTCCGACATTATGTCAGATTGGAGCACTTCAGTTTGACAAAGGAGAAAGAGCAAAAGAATATTCTATGTTTTATACTTTCATGGATACCGGGTGAGCACTTGATTGTGACACTCTTGTGAGATTTTTTTGGTGAGAGGTAGGTTGGCAGTTCTGATTTCCATTTGAATTACATTGAAGTCGGAACAACTTTTATTACAGAAATCCCACAAGAGTGTCACAATCAAGTGCTCACCCGGTAGTATGGAAATGGAAATTAACAGGGGTCCAGAGGGTGGCCATCAGCATAGGATATGCTTTAGGGATGACCAAATCTGCAGAAACCGCCACAAAATTCCGACACGCTGACTTTTACACATTATGTCAGACTTTTCTGGACTTGGAAAAGTTTTCAGATTTCTGCTGAATTTTTGAACTTGAAAATTTTCAAAGATAATGCTAACTTTCAGATATTTTTTCAGGCCATTTTAGACTGAGTATTTGAAATCATAATACTGGACATTGTATGAAAATGACTGCAATTGATATGATCAGAGAGAGGAGGGGTCATCAAATTGATTTTATGGATGATGTTTCCATTGATGCTGGAAATACTTCCTAAAATTTTTTGAAAATTTTGAAGCCTTGAGCGTTGATTGAGCCATATAGAACTTCTGGCTCAAAAAAAATCTGACCTATAATTTTTCATTTTTTGTAAGGAAGGAATCAAATCATATCCATTATCGTTGAACTTTACCTACATCGATTTTAAAACCTCAACCTCAAATTAATCCTCCTCTGTAGGAATATGGTTAAATCGCTTTAAAAAATCCCACACTTCGATAAACAATGTAAATTAAAACCAAAACACGTCTCGAAATTCTAACAATAGTTCATATACTATGCCTACTCACATACTACACATTTGCCATAATATGAATAATAATATTCCGAACACGTTGACATTAAAAATACTTTTAGGTATATCTCTTATCAAATAGATATACACCCATTTTCTATGGAGTTTCATAGGTATCACATTGTAAATTAAAACTACTCGATATTTTTACAGACGAAACGGCAACTCTTCCGAGAGCAGCTTTTACCTCACAGAGGCGGGAAAATACCAGAATCTGCGTTTCAAGTCGATAGGCTAGCGTTGAATCGTCTAAACAAGGAAGGTATATCGATCCCAGATGGTATCCTGTTCGAACAAAGGCCCCGCGAATCACATTATCAAGATTCTAGACACGACCCAGACATTTCTCGCAGTATCGTGCGATTGAAGCAAACGCCCGATGGACGGTTTACGCCGGCGGAAGGTCGATATCCAACGTTCGAGAATGAAATCGAGTCTACATATGTGATACAGCCGCCTTATTTCGGCCATGCTGAGATCTTACCACCTTTTAGACCAAAGCCAGGAGGTTCTTTTCAGATACCGGCCAAATTAAGTTATACTAAAGTTTTCAAGCAATCTAGAAATCCTTGGTATAGCGATCGACTGAATCATAATTCCATTTTAACGGATTATCAGGTTAGAAAATTTTTATATTATATGAAGCTGAGGTCAAAATGGGTGCGATTCTGAATCAAATTATTGCAAATAGAGTGACACACTTTCATGTAGTATCAGGGTCATTCCATGTTAATTCAACAGAAACATGCAGTCACCCCCTTCGATTTTGTTCAAAATTTTTTTACAAGATCTTCCCATAAGGGGGGTAAGATAACCATTATTATTTCACTCGCCACCCATCAGGGGGCTGGGTGATGAGGTCTTGAAGTTTTCATACAGAGTGGCTATTTTGTGCTGATGAGGTACCTAACTGTGGAGCCTAATAAATGGAGATCCGGTAGACTTGGAGTAAATCTGTTTGCATGGTTTTAAAGAGCGTCAAAAGTAGATGAAGAACCTTGCATAAAAATTTTTGGGAATTCAAAGTCGAAACTTTTTCAAAAAGCTAAAATTTTAAAAATTTGTCACTTCCTTGAGCTACCATTTAAAAATTTGTAAAAATTCAAGCCAATACATTTTATTATGCTACTTCCAACTAACAATGTTTCACTATGGGATCTCAATGCCCTGAGGGAGTTTGACAGACCCAAAATTTTAGTGAAATTTCAAAAAAATAAATTCCAGGTTGTGTGACATATTGCTGGGTATGTTTTTGATGGTTCTGATTACGAATGTCAAACTTATTTTTTTGATCTGACCCCTTTCCCCAGTTCTCTACACTGAGCCCCCTAATTTCAAAGAAAATTAAATAATTTTGTCGCATATGATTTGCTGGGTTTTCAGGGTCACTGATCTCAAATATCGACTCAGTTTTTAATTTTTCTAAATTGTCGTGTACCTACATACATATGATGAAGAGTACAGGGAAAAAAGCAGCAAGTCCATTTTTTTCAAAAATGAGTGGTTCTGTTCGTCTTGAAGAGTGAAATAATTAAAAATATTTAGGTTTTTCGAAAATTCAATATTGGTCGTGAAAACCGACTCGAAAAAATATGGGAAAGGGGGAAAACAAGTCTAGGTGAAATATAAATTGCAGACTATTTTTTATGCAAACATTTTTCAATTATTTGATGATACACATAATACGCGTACCTCATCAATTTTTTTAAATTTCAAATCATTAAAACAGACCAACTCATTCATTTTTCTCAATTTTTTTTTTCTAAAAATGAATACTTCAGATTTTTGTTTATAGTCATTCGCAACACTTGATTTTTGTCTGCTTATGCTCCAAATTGTGATTGCAAAAAGTAATGTCACCACCAAGTTGAAGCGTTTTGACATTGGATCTAAAAACTTTATTACACAAAATTGAAAAAGTTTATCAACCTCAGTGATGGGATCCCAGTTCCCGTTCCCGTTCCCCGTTTTCCAAATTCACATTTTTTGACGTTCCCGTTCCTAGCTTGGCAAACCTGAGAATTCCCATTTTGGGTAATTTTTTAAATTTTTGGCTTAAAAATTCGACAAATTCAATAAATAATCATAATGAATGATATTAGTTACGATTGACTAATTTCCAAATCGTTTATATTAATTTAAAAACCCTAAAAATGCTAAAAATTCTATAAGTGTTGCCAAAAAATTTATAAAAACAAAAAAATCAGTTTTTTCAAAAGAATTCAGATGGCAAATTAAAAATGCATTTTCTCAGGTTTTATGGTACAGAAATCAATAGCAGTGAGCTATAATGATAGAGGGTTGACCACAGAATCCATTTTCAACGAGAATTCCTGGTGAGATTCCCAATGAAAATTTCGTTCCCTGGAATCGCCCATCACAGATCAACATTGATTCTTTCCCTGTACCATCAATAAAAAATAATATGAAAGAGGAACTGGGATTACAAACCCATTTAATTTTTGAAAAAAAAGTGACTACATAGAGCCACACAAAGTGATAAATTACTTCTTTGCGATTATTCTGTTGAAAGAAATTTTGTGACGTCTATGAAGAAAACAATCTGTCCACATCCCAAGAGGTGTAGTCATGAACCGAATTTTCATATTACATTCCATAAAAAAAGTACAACTGGAAACAAATCAATTTGAACATAACTCACAAAATTAATAACCCGTGGAAAATGTTCTGTTCCACGTTTTAAATCATAATGAAAGAAATTCTACATTTTTAACTGGAGGTATAACATCAGCTGTGATGGGCGGGACCCTCCTTCCCGAATGCAAACGAGAGGATCCGACACTATCCGAACCCAAACGAATTCAACAACTTACCCAAAACCAGTCAAGCAACACTAACTCACCAAAAACTGGTTTGACAACTTCTTAGCTTCCCCTTTTTTTCCAAACCTCAAAGTTACTATTTTTATTAATTACAATCGCTTGGTCATTTTTGCATTAATTAAATTGTGC
>FIZU01050909.1:0-13769 GCA_900064475.1 Pseudococcus longispinus
CCTTTGAGCTAGGGGTCTAAAATTTTCTATGGTTCATCCCTAACTAAATATAAACCACCTCCTTGAATTTGGTCAAAATCCGAGACTTTTTTTTCGCGCTTCACCCTACGTACATATTATGCAAAATTGAAGGGGAAGGAGGGGTCCAATCGAAATTTTTGTAATAACCAAAATTATTCCTAGAATTTCGATCTATAACTTTTGTTTGAAAATTTTTTCAAGAGAGGCCTTAGGAATGAAGATACGGAGATTTCAAGAAAAGGGGGTTAGACCTCGAAAAAGGGAAGTCCTAAAAAATTGGCATATTTCCTCATTTTTTTCTTTGTCAACTTCAGATTAAAATTCACTTATAAAATCGCTTTTACCACAGCAGTTACTTTTGGGAACGTTCGAACAAGTGAATGTTGATTGTATTTCCTAAAAGTTTTTATTGAAATGTCAGACAGGTCAGACTGGCATATTTTTCACATTAGAGTTTTATCACGTCTGTCAAAATTTGAGATTTCAATGTATCCCTGACTCATTACCATTCTTCAACATGCATTTCACGATTTTATTCAATTATTTCTTTTGCATGATAACTCAAAATGTGGCTTTTTAATTCATCAAGGACTTTTTATCCCTGGTCAGTTTGAGGTACAAAATTTTTAGGATCTGTTATTTTTTCTCGAATAATTTTTTGTTCAAATGTCAAGTTGTGATATTTTTTTTATAATTGAATGATTTTTATTTTTTTTGCCTGTAAAATTTCAACAATTTAGCATATCATTGACTTTTTATCAGTTTTTTTATTGACTGAGCACTGGTTGACTTTTTTCAAATTTAAAGTGTCAGATTTTGAAATATTGATTTTATTACTACTGATGATTTTCAATATTTTTCCATTTGAAAATTCAGAAGCTATTTGAAAAAAAATCATAGATATATCTAGGTATTTTTTTTTGATCAAAAAAATTTTTTTTCCTGAAAATTTATCTTGAAATGGTCTTAATATGAATATCTTTACTCAAAAAAATCTCCTATACTGATTTTTGATCTCCCCCCCCCCACAGATGAAAAAATTGGGATTTCCTTTTTTTCAATTTTGAAAAAATGGCCACGGTAGAAAATCTTAAATGTGGATGATCTTTTTGGGTAAAAATATTCAAATCAAGATCATTTGGGTATAAAATTTTTTTTCCAATTTTTTTTTCGATTTTCATCTGAAAATTTAGAAAACACGAAAAAACAACCCCTGATAAATGCATCTGCGGTGGAAATTATTTTCAGTGGTAGTTTTGAAGTATCTCACCTGAGACCATTTTTTATGGACTTATCTCCAAATTTTCGATCATAGTCTAATTTCAAGGTCAATGGTAGGTGAGAGGTATACTAGAGGGTGAACCAGAGAGTAAAATTGCCTCCAGCTCATTCTGAGGTCTAGACACAGCTTTTTTATAAGCCTCTTTGATTTATGAAAATTTCATCATTCATGCATTAAATTTTAGGCACCTTTACTTTTACGAATCGTTTCACGTAGATATCAATACGATGAATACATCTTTCGGTATTTTTCGCCGTTATGGATTCTCGTCATCGTCATTGTGCTTTCAAACATTCTGCATAAGACATACACACAGAGAAAGACTTACCTAAGGCTGCATTCTGCGTTCTGTTTCGTGCTTAAATTGTGGTTTTCGTATCAACAATGAGCCGTAAAATGCTTTAAACACGAAACACGCATCCGTGATAATTGTTTTATTGTAATGCGCCTAACTGCATTTAAATAGGTAACCTTCGGTTCGGCGTTGGGAATGCGCCTATGCAACCCGAACCGCCGTTTGTAATTGCGTGATGCGTACTCGTATAGTTACGACCGATGCCGAAAGATGGCCGATGTAAGTTATTATACAAAAGCACTGTCTCGATTTCGGTTTCGTAGGATAGGAACCGTGTGGTGTAATTTCGCTGTTATGTTTTAGTATTGATCTGGACTTGTACAGAATGGTGTATAAGAGATTGGTCCTTATATATAGTTGTATCGTCGTCGTCTTCTACTTTTTTTTTCCAACGATGACAAAAGAATGAAGATGTATAGACTATACGTACGTTAGGAGTGGTTCATTCATCAACCATACTGTTCATTTAATTTCTAGATTATATGAGTTTGAATTCGTTATCGCTGCGATGTTTAATCCTCTCTTTTTTTATACGATATCATGGAATGTGAATTTTTTATCTACCAACGGAGGTGTAATTTATTGAGTTCGTTGATCGTTCATGGTCGTAGATTTTGATAAATTCGTATACTGTTGACGTTTGATTAGCCCGGTCAAGGTAAAAGACAATAATACGACGAAATTAAACGGAAAACGGTTTCATCGAAAGGTCTACCGATGAGGAAATATTTCATGTGCAATGACCGACTATCTGCAGCAGTGAAATATCATAGTAACCTTCATTTCTCCTTACATAGAATAAATTTCGATCGTTTTTGAGGTTTTTTTCGAAAATGAGAAGAGATACGAGGAAAACAGTTATGTGAAAAAATATTCTACGTTAAATTTTCTACAAAAAAAGTTCTTATCAAATTTTCATCAGATGTGATAGTAACTGAGCTACAGGGATAAGAAGCTGTATTCATCTGTTGACTTGTTTTTCTATGGTGCCTAAAAAATAATAATTCATTTCAAAATTCAAAAATGCCAAAAAATGTTCTCCAAAAAAGCACTTTAAGCCATATTAACAAAAAAAAAATGATTTATTCAAAATTTAATCACTCGTCGTGCAGAATTGCTTACAAAAAAAAAATGGTTCCACTGAAAAAATTTCGTATCGGGAGTCAAAATATTGTGCTCGTTGGAGGGCAGTCTTCTCTCCTCCCCCCCCCCTCATCCTTGAAAAAATGCAATTTTAATCGGTATAATTACATTCGAGCCAGAAAATTGGCCCTAGTGATGAGCTTTACTTTCCAAATTTTGGAAAATTTTGCATATTTAGAGGGAAAAATTGAGAGAAATTACAGTTTAAATGGGAAAATTCCAACCAGAGTCGAAAATTTTTCCATTTTTAGCTCACTCAGTAATGCCAATTTCGGTTCTTCACTGGCAAATGTCTTCAAATATGATATTTCATTTATCGAAGTTTTTTAGAAATTTTTTAGATCGAATATTTGAAGTTTTTGAGGGGAAAATATGCAATATTTTTTAAAATAAACTTAATCGAATCTTTGTTTTTTATTTCAACAAAAAAAGAAAAAATCGACGTAATTTTCTCGTTTGTCTTTCAAAATCTGATATTTTAATAAAAAATTATGAATGTATTTTCACTTTAATTTCAATTTAACAGTTTTATCGAATCACTGGAATGCACACTTTAAAAAGTTTATAAAACGATGTACTCGAAAGAACCGAAATATCCTCATTTTTCGATCAAAAACATAGGAAAAAAATTTCATCGCAGTTTCGTTTTTCATAAAAAATTGATTTTCACCACGAAAAATTAGAAAATTTTGATCTTTCACAAAAATCGAAAATTGGCAAGACTGCAATGGAAAATTTTCAAGTTTTTTAATCGAAATATTTATTTCATCAATTAGGGGCCTTTTGGATCCAATTTTGATACCAAGCAGAAATTATTTTATTTTTTTGTAACTCAAAAATTTTAATTTTTCAGCAATCTGCAACTTTTCAAACCCCTAGCAGAGGGCTATAAAGTGGTATCCAATTTCGAAGTCAATGACCTAGGAAGGTGTAGTAACTTAAATTTCAATTTTTTAGTGGATGGGCTGAAGAACCAGCCAGGTGATACAACTCTTGTACCCTAAGTGCAAAAAAATCTAGATTTTTTTCAAAAATGAAACCACTTTGAGTATCCCCAGCTCCTCCTCCCTTTGAGCTAGGGGGCTAAAATTTTTTATGTTGAATCTATAACTCTGAATGGACCATCCCCTCAGATTTGGTCAAAATCCAAGGTATTTTTTTTAGATCCACCCTAATCTACCTATAAATTTTGAAAAATTTTGAATACGCTTGAATTTCAAGTGGTAGAACACTTTCTAGTCAAGGTCTCAGGGTAAAATCCAGGTTCTTTTTAAAAATCATGGCATAACATTCAAATTAACCCCCCCCCCCTCTATGCTTCCTCGAATCGTCGAACGTTTTATTTACGAGTACCAAAATTGTGATTTTCTAAAAAGTGGATTTTCGTTGAAAATTTCTATTTTTAAAAGTTTTCAACCGAATTTTTTCAAACTTGCAGAGATGGTAGACAATATAAAGGGTGATTTTTGGAATTTTTTGAAAAAAATTTCGAACACTTTTTCAAGGTCAAATGGTAGTTTTAAGATTTCTAAGGGCCATTTTGGTAACCCCTTTCAGAGATGCAATTCTGAAAAAAATATATATTGTGTATTTAATTTAGATTTATAACCTTATATTTTTGTAGAACATGATATCGTGGCGCGTCATCTTCAAAAATGCAAAAAACAGATTTTTTCATCCAATTTCCCCCTTAAATGGATCATTTCTGGTCGAAAATTTTTTTTCTTGCAATATATCATTAATGACATCAAAATACACTATCAACCTGCATTTAGACCAAATTCGTTCATTTCTCCCTTTTTTTCCAATTTTCTTTAAAAATACCCAAATGACGCCATTTTGAGAAGCCACAACCTCTTCAAAATGACCTGGGCACCTAAAAATCATGTCTGGGCTTGTTTCAAGTCGATATCTCTAATATACTGCAATTTCGCCGAAATCGAGGAATTTTGATTTTTATTTGCTCTACTTCAAAAATAAGTAGCCCTATTTTTGGCTTCAAAAAAAAATTAAGTTGAAAAAAAGCAAAGTTTCTCGATTTTGTCAAAATCGACTTTTTGAACTTTGAAGATTTCAAACGAATTTTTTGCTTGGAATTTTTTTGAGATTCACTTTTACACAATTTGTCGGACATCAAACTGGACTTTTTGGACTTGGATATTTTTTGAAAAGTCTAACAATTTTTTGGACTTTGAAAAAAAATTTAGACTTTTAGACATCAATTTTCAAATAGGCTTTTGTCAAACTTTTTTTCATCTACCTTTTAGAGATTTTGTCAGATTTTAGACTTTATAAAAAGTCAAGTCCAATGTTTAACAAAATGTCTAAAAGTCAATCTCAAAAAAATTCAAAGTCCAAAAATTCGTTTGAAATCTCAAAAATGTTCCAATTCCGAAAAGTCCAATATCTGACAAAAAGGATTCGCCTCCTTTCCAAAAAATCTCCCTATCCCTGTAGATAAGGCCTTAATTGAAAAATTTTTCAAACAAAAGTTGTAGATTGATGTCTTTGGAATAATTTTAGTTATTACAAAAATTTCGATTGGGCACCTTCTTTCCCTCCAATTTAGCACAATACGTATAAAAATTATCTTGTTATTTACATACCTACGTATTATGCGAATTTGGGGGTGAGAGAGGGGTTCAATCGAAATTTTTGTAATAACCAAAATTATTTCTAGAATCTCAATCTATAACTTTTGTTTGAAAATTTTTTCAGAAGAGGCCTTAGGAATGAAGATAGAGGGATTTCAAGAAAAGGGGGTTAGACCTCGAAAAAGGGAAGTCCTAAAAAATTGGCATACCTCCTCATTTTTTTTCTTTGTCAACTTCAGATTAATATTCAGTTATAAAATCGCTTTCAACACAACAGTTACTTTTGATTTTCTTGATATTTTGGGACATTAATGCAGATTTCATGATTTTCCCAGTAAAATATGAATTTTTGAAGACTTTCAAATAAATTAATATATTTTTTTGGCGATCCATTAATCTGAATTCTGATTCAGTTCGTTTCCACTTTTTATGCCAAATTTCTCAAAAACATATTTTTTTTCATTAATTGGAACGCATTAATTGGTACCTACTCGTATTTCCAGAAATCAGAGTTTATTCGTCAGAACATAAAACTAATCATTCCCTCTATCTTCTACCATCCTCTCGTCAAAAAACGCATCAATCCGCTCGATCCAAATCTGCCAATCTATAAAGATATAATCTAGATATCTCCATTCTGCATACTTTCGATAAAATAATCCGGCTAAAACAAGTTCACTCCAATTGACATCTAATTTCTCTCAACTGTTTCACTGCTCGTATCCATGTAGGTAGTCTGGTAGCTTCGCTACACATTACGTGGCCCACTAGAACAATACTTCATCCTCTCGCGTCCGTTCTTGAAAACGAAATAGCCAAAACATGCGAAAATTCACGTAAACAACACGTGCACGTGTTTGAGACGTACATTGTACCGAGAATAACGATGATGCATTCGGTAATGATTGCTGCACATCTCCTATGGGGGAAAATTTTTTCGTCACTGGAACCGGTTCACGCGCGATGAATATTTTACTCCGCAGTTGATAATTTCAAACTTTATTGCAACGTGAAATGAAAGAGTTAAAGAACCTGTTGCGAAATGAAATTCGCATTCGCTTATTTTCATTTTCAATATAAAAGCTTTTGTTGGGCAATTGGTCAAATGAAACGACGCATATACAATATATCAATATTAACAAATACTTCGACTCTTATTGTTTCCCAATCAAAACGCCGAGTTCAATTTGCAATTAACGCATTTTTAATATTATGTGGTAATTGGTGTAATATAATTGATCGTTTGCTGACTCCAATGTGTACTTTGGTATCAAAAGTAATAGAAATCGGATCGAATGAGAAGTGGTGGAAGTTTAACGAATACAAAAAAAAAAAATCCAAGACGAAAAAATATGTGCTTAATAATAAACGAGAGCCAGGGAATGGAAAAATCTTCCATACTTTTTACATCGGGCAATGTTAACAAACTTTTAACAATGGCGAGAATTACATCGTGTAAAATGTTTCTGTGTTGAAGGTACCTAATACATTTGTACGTATTTCTGTATACTTTGTAATGTACCATGTTGGAGAAAAAGTCAAACAGAGAAAAAACTTATCGTCTAGGTTTGAATGCTGTGTGGCGATTTGAATATGGTATTTCGATAATATAATTTCTCATTTTATTGCGAAAATCGAAATTGCGTAATTGTATGAATTGAATTAATAAGCAGGTTTGATGTTATTGTTGTTGGGTTTTTGAAATATTGAGCAAAGCTGATTTATTTGAGTCTTATGACTTTTTTAGCTTCACACGTGGTCATATATTTGACCCAAGGGGTCAGAAAACCATTAATGAGTTCATTATGAGATTTAAATATGGAAGACTTTTTTCAAAAAAGAGGCTTCCAGGACGATATGAGACGCCATTTGAGAAAAGAGACAATTTGAGTAGATTTGGAAAAAACGAGATAGGCAAACTGGCTAAAAATAGGACGAAATTCTCGAAAAAATGAGCCAAATTTTAAAAAATTTGGTTCAAAACTCGAAAGATTATGAATTTTTAAAGTTGAGTTCTCCAAAAATAAAATTTTTCAGAAAAAACATTCAAGGTTTGAGTAAATTTTTCATGTTTTTCTATTTTTATGGCAAATTTAAGCGTTCTATGGAAAAAATGCACAGAACCAAAATTGTAGAGCGTAAAATTTCCCAACTTTTATGTTCGGTTAATTTTGTTGTAAAATCAAATGCTTACCTTGCAATTATTGGCTAAACATTGAAATTCATCTATTTTTTATTTTTAAAATTATTTTTCTATTTTTTAGACAAAACCAAGAATTCTATGGAATAAATACATAAAATCAAAATTGTTGAGCTTAAAATTTCCTTCCTTTTAAGTGTTCTTAATTTTGTTGAGTAATCAATTGCTTACCTTCTAAATATTGACAAAAAATGGAAATCACTTCTGCTTTTTTTTTAAATTTTCTGATTTTTCTGATTTTACAACGAAACTGAGCATTTATACAAACACGCACGGGTACTTTCAGTGGTACCACTGGAAAGAGCGTAAAATTCTCTATCGTAATCCGTCGGAAAAAAATTAATTGTTTTTTTCGATCCACACTTAGATAAATTTTTGCACTTTCTGGCATTTTACATTTCCACCCAAATTGATCCTTTAAATAATAACTCCTCATATTGTTTCAATTTTTCGATTTTTCTTGAAAATTGAAAGAGCTAGAGCTAAAAGTTCTGAAAATTTCGTCCATTTTTTGTACACTTTTCGTTTCCATAAATTCCAACACGAAATTCCTTGACGATGACTTTTAGACATTTTGTCAGACTTTTTTGGACTTGGAAAAATTTTCGGATTTCCATTGACTTTTTGAGCATAGAAAATTTCAGAGATAATGCTGACTAGACATTTTGTCATACAAACAATTTACATTTTTTGAACTTAGAAAATTGACTTTTAGATATTTTGTCAGACTTTTTTGGACTTGGAAAATTTCAATTTGATGGACTTGAAAAATTTCAAGAGAGTCCAAATTAGACATTTTGTGAGACAGCTTTTTACCTAAGGCCAACTTTTAGACATTTTCTCGTATTTTTTTGAATTTTGAAAAATTCTCAGATTTCTTTTGAAAACTCATGAATTTCATATGCACGTACCAATATGTCCATTTGAAGAGTGGACTTCTTTTTTTTTCAAAATAACTCGAGAAGAAAGTAATTTAGGAAATTTTTTATAATAACTCGTTTGAAAGAGAATAAAATTAGCTTTCCAAAGATATCATTACTTTTTAATTTCGTTCAATTTTTTCACTTTTATGACATCACAGTGACAAGAAATGCAACTTTTTTCATATAAAATTCATCTAAATTAAAAAGTAATTATATTTTTTGAAAGATAATTTTATCCTCTTTCAAACAAATTATCATAAAAAATATCCTAAATCGCTTCGTTTTAAAGTTATCAAGAAAAAATAGTGTGAAATTGATAAGAAAACACCCAACTGACTCTCACAACGATAAAAATCATATGGATTTTTCATCATTATCATCATCATCATTATGTTTTTCAGTGATAAGCAAAAAAGGTTGAAATTATTTCACATGTGAATACTTGAGTCTCAACCCCTTCCCCCTCCCCCCTCCCACCCACCCCAATGAAAATATCCTCGGATTCATTTATACTCAAGCATTTCAGAAAATATTGCTGCTGAAATATCCTCACCATCCTAAATTGGAATAATTCTAGTCACATGCAAAAAAATTAGCCAATCTTGAAATTCAACAATTTATTTCACTTTTTCAAGTTTTAAAAATCATATTCGAAGTGAAATGAATATTTAAAAAAATTATTTCATTTTTTCAGAATTATTTTTTGAATTGGAAAATTTACAATGAAATGGAGTAGTTGAAATAATGTGCAATCTAATTCTTTCGATTGAGCTTTTTTTCTTGATAGACCATAAAAAGAATTAGAAACTTTCATAATGCAGCGAAAAAATTTAAAAAATTGTTATCATACATTATTTTCAAGTTATTCGTTACGTTATCAACTATTTCCTCACCTCAAAATCAAAAAAAACACAATTTTTTGTCCGGAATTACGCATCCAGGACGACACCCCCCCCCCCAAATGCTCCTATTTGATAATAGATGTAGCCAGAGCTTCGCAAGAGCAGCATTGATTAATTTTTTTCAGCGACCCCCATCAACCTGATTTTCACCAATTTTTCTGTGAAAAAAATTATCACAGTATTTCACGATTCTCCTCTACTATTTTTTTTCAAGTCAATTTTCTGAATGAATGAATGAATGAAGCCTCTTATGAAAAAAAGTATGAGAATTAAAATTGTAGATTATAAAATTTTCTTTCATTTTGATTCAGATAATTTTTCTCATAGAAAGCTTAGTTTTCATGATAATCGCAGTGAATGTTTAGAAATTGAACTCTTTTCTGTAAATTGGTAGATTTTACGAAAATTTGAAAAGTGAACAGTAATTTTGGATTGATAACTTATTTTTTGATGGGGAAAAAATTCGAGAATATTCTGTGGCTACGCCTATATGTATTTAATACAGAACTATTTTCGTAAAAACTTTCGAAAAAAAATAATTCCAAGGGAAAAACCTTTGTCAAGTTGGAAACAAAGAGAAAAAAAATTCAAAGGCTGTAAATTGAAAAATGAAAATTATCATTCTACTCGATCTAATAAATTTCCCAATTTGAGGTGCAACTTGAAACAATTTTTTTTTAATAGGAAGGGAATTATCAGTTATTTTCAAATTTTTCAATTTGAAATAAAATTTGAATAATTTTTTTCGCCCTACGTTTAAAAAATCCTTTTCTATGCCTGATATTTTTCTAGATTACAAACTAATCCCCAAATTGAAAATATATCACGATTTTTTCCTATTTTCCCCTCAACAACCAAAAAGGTAAAATATTCAATCGATATCGATGTGTTTAACTATGTCTCTTTTGAAATAATAATTTTAATGATCTACGATGAATTTTTTCTCTCCGATGAAAAAACGTTTACAAAGTCAAAGTTATGAAGTCATCGATCAATGAAGTTGTAAGAGATTATTGCTTAATTGGCGACTTGATGAAATAACCTTACATATCCGATTCAACGTTCGGTTCGAAAAATTTGATGACTCGTTCAATTTCATTGAAAAAAAAAAAATCGCGGGATTATTTCAGCTTGAAATTTTACCTAATCGAGCTCAGCTCAGATCATCCTCATTTTTTACCAAAAAAGAAAATGACCCGATTCCATTTCTCATTTAATTCGTAGAAATTCGATCAAAAGGTTCATTTTTTAATTTTATGAGTATTTTTGGAAAATAATTGATATTTTGCGAATTGAATTTTTGAAAAATAATTTTCCTAATCAATTCGAATTCTTATTAAAGAAACATTCTAAAAATTCTACATCCTTTTAAAGACCAACTATGTAGAAAAAAATTCGTTTCAATGAAAATTTTCCAAATTCCAAGAATTATTTCATTCCAAAAAAAAAAGTACTATCTATCTCATCGCATTCGAACGAATAAAATACAGTCAACAAATGAAAAAATGGTTCGAAGAATGAAGCATCGGTATCAGATACATTTGCGAAAACAATTGAATAAATGATCCAACACCAATTTGGCATATCTAAATAAAAATATACAAGCTCGCAAAGACGATAATTTATTGTATAAAATAAAAGCCATTTCTACATCCACCAGCATCACACTTACATAACAAGCCGAGTAGGATAAATATAGGACCGCGTTAAAACGTGAATTTCGATAGGACGACCAAACGAAGACTAAAATGCGGCGACGCTGGTGCTGGCAGATGAACGAAGCCGACGACGACATCGAAAGAACTCGAACGAATAAGCCAAATAAAAGCAAGGGGTACAGGATGTTGAAAAGGCCGAAACAAAAGCCTACTCGGGCGGTAAAGAAATCGACCTGATCAACGATCCGTACAAATAGAAAATACAATAATGGAATGCTCGCAGTGCTCTTGCTCCTGCTACGGCAAAAAAGCCACCCGTTTCGAGGAAATGTCAAAAAGAAATGGCGTTTACGTTAAAAAAAAAAACCTACCCCTTCTTACGTCTCGTACTTATTTAAAAAGCCTCGAGAATATTCAACGCGTGCAGCTTTTCTAGACGAAAATTTCTCTTGGTTGGGAAAATTGCATGGTCGTCGAGAGTCGACGACGATGCAGCACCCACGACGCCCAGCACTTGTTGATTTGTACCTATGTTATTTTTATTTCTCTATTTGCGATGCTTCTCGAGTTGTTTGTTTCTTGTAAAACTAGTCGCGTATGTAGATCTCCTATTGAATTATCGTACGATGATTTACACTGATTTTTTTTTTCTAATGACCAAAGTGGGCGTTTACAATCGATGCAGAAAGAGGTTAAATATTAATGAAAGCTAAATATTTATCTTGTTGCAGTTGCCAGCTTCGTTTCGGTTTAGATATTTCATAATGCCAAACCATTCTCTATATCGAAAGTAATTTTCATTCAATGCAAAAAAATTCCATTCGTATCGTTTCCATTATTCAAATTTCATATTTTCTCGATCGAGATTTCATCGTCATTTTTCGTCATTGCATTTCGACGTTTCGTCTTTGTATTTCCCCCCTCCCTCTCCTTCGTTGTCGTAAAGTTACCTACTTGGTATTGTATTTGTATGCTTTTTTACCTTCCAGTTCAAATGCTGATAATTTCTTTGTCATTCGAGTATTTTCATTTTAAAACGTATTATTATTTTTCCGAGAATATTTTCTTTGGTGATTTTCTACCAAAGGGGGTTGTTTTTATCGAATAATCTGACTTATGCGATCGTTGGTACCATTTCGAGTTGAAAATTTCCATTTTAGATTTTCAAATTATCAAAATTATTGGCATAAAATAAAAGAAAAGGATTTATTTTGATTCATTGGCAACACTGATCATTGAAATTTAACGATTTCGTAATTTTCGCTGCGGTCTTTTCCCTGTGGAATTTCTGCTGCATTTCGATGAAATCCTCGGCTATTTTTTCGATGAAGATGGCAACACTGAAAATTTTCTTTTATTTACTTGGAATGAATTCATGTCGGGTTGTCCTGCTTAGCTATTGTTATTAAGTTTAACCTTCTCTGGTAATTAACTTAATTCTTTTTCTGATACAAATTCAAATTACCGACTTGGTTTATATTGTTTTTCCTAGTTTATTTATCTAGTGCAATTTTTCTCTCGAACGTTGGCGAATTTTTTTTATAACGGAGGAGTTTAGAATGGTCTACGAAGTATTGATTTCCTGTAACATTTTTATGCAGTCTGAGTTGTGTGTGGAAGTTTCGTAAAAGGGTTGCCAAAAAATGGCATATTTTTTTTGTTTTCATCTTCTTTTATTTTGATGGATCAAAAGTGTAATGAAGTAAAATGGCAAATTCGAAGTCGATAGAATAACAATGAATTTAATTTTGTTGAAATTATGGATTTTTCGAATTTCTGATGACTAGGCCAAGGCAATTGAAGTGATCGAAACTTTAGAAAATGAAGTATCTAGGGGGTTGGTTTTCCAACATTTGGATTAATTTCAGGATACTAAACCAATCTAGAGCGTTTCATTGTCGAAAGGTGTCTTAGGCCTACAAAAGTTACTAGTTTCTAGCTTACTCACACCTTTTCACCTTCCACTCATTTCTTTTCTTAAAAGAGAAGAATTTTCATTTTTTTTAAATACCTATTTGGTTTTTTTTGCATAAACTAATCAATATTTTGTTTTGTTTTTTGTTTTAGGTGAGTTCCAAATTTTTGACCAACTGCCATAAGAATTAGAAACTAAATATTTGCATAAGAAAAAGTAAGTAATTTTAGTGAATTAAGACGAGAGAATTTAATTTACCGTTGAGAGTTTTTTTTTTCAAAAAAGAGGCTCCCAGGAAGAGATTTTTTATGATTTAATTTTCCTCAAAAATGAAGAGAATTCTGTTGCCTGTTTTACTTTGGAGTGAATTAACAAAAATAGCATTATTTGATATTTTGAGCGGAGCTTCGAATTAAAATTTTAAAAAGTTCCTAAGACGTCTAAAATTGCTCAAAAAATCGTTAAAAAATCCTCGACGCTTTTTTTCGTCGCTCTTAATTGAATTTTTATAGTAAAGAGCGTAGCTTGATTATAGGAATGATTTGACCCTAAGCACCGAATTTTAAATTATCCAGTTGAATTTTGTCCTTATAGTCTGAAACCCCCGTGACAAAATTTTTAGCTCGATATCTCAACCCTAACCCCTTGTGGAGGGGTTAAATGTAGATTTTCCTTAATAATTTCTATTTTTCACAGTTTTCAACCAAATTTTTTCAAACTTGCAGGGATAGTAGACAGTATCAAGGGTAATTTATGGAATTTTTTGAAAAAAATTT
>FIZU01050920.1:0-10323 GCA_900064475.1 Pseudococcus longispinus
GCATTTACTTCAAATTATAGAGTTGAAATTTACTCGAAAATCAGGCGAACCGTAGGCAAACGTGAATCCAGAATATCCCCTTAAAACTTCTTTTTATCATCAAGGGCACCTAAAAACACCACCAACCTAAATTTGGACCAAATTTGTCGATTTTTTCCATTTTCCCAAATTTTCTTTTGAAACACTCGAGTGACGTTATTTTGGAAACTCACAACCTCCTTCATGACGAAATTTCAGCAAAATCGAGAAACTTGAATTTTTATGCTCATGTCTCACGAGTTAAGAGGTGAAAAAAAATGAAAAATTCTTCAACTTGCTGAAATTGCAATTTATGACCAATATTGAGTTAAAACATCTCCACACATGAATTTTAGAGCCCTGGAATTGGTGGGTTCCCAAAATAGTGTCACTTGAGTATTTCAAAAGAAAATTGGAAGAAAGGAACGAATTTGGCCCGAATTCAGATCATTGGTGTTTTCAAATGCCTTTGATGATATATAATTCCAAGAAAAAAATTTCAACCCAAAATGATCGTTTTAAGGGTGAAAAATGGAGGAAAAACCGGTTTTCGCATTTTTAAAAAGATTTTCCAACATATCTATTGAGAAAATTCTGAAAAAAATATATGTTGCAGTCTACAAACACCTACGCTGATTCCAAACCCCAATAAGAGCAGTGAAATCGGTAACTAAAATTAATACTCAATTCGACCAAAGATAAACCATCTACACGTGTGGTTGAATATTGAATAATATATAAAATAATATTGCGCAAATTGCACAATGAAAAAGGAAAAGACGTATAGAAAGCAACATTTCTACGAGTATTTCCCAAGATCATCGATACAGAACCCAACCACGCCACGTCGCGTCACGTCGTATTCCTTAATAAAGAAGATTTTAAATTAACGTTAAAAATTCATCATGACCAAGAAACCAGCTTGAATGTTTCTTTTTCTATCGCAAGAGATGCGTAGAGAGGTGGGTAATTAATTTGCACATCCGGAAAACATGATAATATCAAAATTACCTAACTGAAACGATTAGTAAGTATGATTTATTTTTAAAATTCATTCTGTAGCATAGATATGGCTCGGTTCGCCGAATAAAAAGCCGAATGATTATCTTTGACACTGAATTACGATTAGGAAAAAAATTGATCGTTCAATGCGAGGCGAAGTGAAACTACCGAATGTTTTCGACATAGCAGCGCGAATACCGAACATGGAAAAATATTACATCAGTTCTTTTTAAACAATAATTACGCCGGATAAAAGTCATTGAAAATATCACCAATGTTCGTGCACATTATTAAGAGATACCTGTACGAGTATATCGTTGTAATATATTGTACAGCACATCCCATAATAGTGCATACAATAGTTGAATTTTCGTCTCCGAATTACATGCTTCGGAAATAGATATGAACTTACGTAAAACCATAAAAATGAGTATGAGCGAGAATTGATGTTCCCGTAGGAGATAAGTCGATGTTAAAAAGTAATATTTGCATTCAAGATTGTGGATGATCAGAAATTGAGAAGATAAAACTCCACAATTGTGCATAAATATAGAGTAGATAATTTGACGAAAAACCAGAACAAAAATGAATACAGCAAATTCCATATGAAAACCACAGTTCACTTGAAACTTTAAAAATACACCCTACTAAAAATTCTAAAAAATGAATTACGTGCTTATTTTGCCCAAGTTCAAAATCAAAGATGATATACAAAGTGAGTTGACTTTTAAAATTTGGCAGCTCATTTAATTTCTGCGTTGGATTGCAAGTTGCCAAACCCTAAAAAGTGACATTTTTAAATTTATGAATTTGTCCCTTCAATTTTGTGGAATGGCAAACCTCCATACATGTGTTCAATTTGGGTTGCAAGTTGCTTTATATAAGGAATTTTAGTGAATAGCTGGCCATACACGAGTAGATTTTACAGTAGTGAATTCGGTCCTACAAGGATCAGATCAGGGAACGAAACCCGTGAAGCCCACAATATCACTAGGGCTAGCTAAATCAGTAACTCTTAACTGTCTCTAACTTGGGCCATACGCTTGCTATTCAAGTGACGAATGGTCCATTGTCTAAATGTTTAGGGTATTTCTCTACAGTAAAATAGGATATAACAAATCCCCCTTCCTTTTTCAGTGGTGCGTCCTCTCACTAATAAGAAGTGCAACTTAGATATAAAAATAAGAAATAAGAAATAAAACATATTTACAGATTTGCATAATACAAGTCTTCGATGAGCTTGGGCTATCCTTTTATGAGGATCTCTTGTTGTTTTGGTGGCAGAGGGAAAGTATCTCCAATTCTTTCCAATAAGAGCTGGATGGCTTCAATCGTGTCTGCGAATTCCATGTCTGTGTGGTTTCTTGGCCGTGTGCATAGACGTCTATATTCATGTCTGCATTCTTTTTTCTGGGATTGCACTTTCTTCCAAACTGTTGTGATGTATTTTATTGATTTTTTTCAGCTTCGTAGTGTCCTTATAGGGCAGTGTTACTGTTTGGTCCTTGTTTCGAAAAATTTGTTTTTCCGTTTGCTATATATAGTGTTTTTTGTTGACCCAGGTGATTGTCTTGCGTTCTTTTATGATTTCGGTCGTTTCAATGGTCGGGAGCCAGGTTGTAATGTCTCGAAGGCGTATCAAAAAATGACCACGGCGATGGACTTGAAAGTGTGTTCGTCAACTTTGAATTGTTCTGGAGGTAATGCTGTACGTTTTTGGTCAACATCAATCATATTAACGGTTACTCACATATCCTCCAATAACTTTGTTGTATTTCATTTCCGAAAAAAATATTGAATAATGACAGTTTTGAGAAATGAACATTGAAGAATCGATGCTGTGACAGCCACGGCGATGGAACTTTTGGCCACTTCAAGTGATTTCTCGGGGAGTTAGAGGAGGGGGTATAATGCTCGTCAAATACGCGTTGAAAAGTGTGAGTTGACTAGAATCGTCGGCAGAATCCAAGCTACCTACGAGCTCGTCAAGTCCGAAGACGCGTTCAACTTCTCAGCGCAACGTCTCCAAAATCTTCTGTCACACTTGGACAGCGATTATACAGCTTATAATGCTGCGCTCGTTAAGATAGAATCGCTAACAGATGCCGATGAAACTGATGAAATGTATCCAGTGGTACTCGAAAGTCGTGGCATTCTATCAGACTGCATTGATCGGATGAGTTCGTCATCGTCGTCAGAGTCGCATGGTTCACGTGGTCCGGTTGTTCGACTCCCAGAGTTACAGCTACCAACGTTCAGTGGCAACAAGGAGGAATGGCCGCAATTTTCTCAAATATTTACGTCAGCGGTGGATAGCCGACCAGGACCAGACTTGCCTAATATCATCAAGTTCCAACATTTGATAGGCCACCTAAAGGGCGAGCCTCTGGCTATCGCGTCCAGCTATAAAATTAGCAACAGTTCGTATCCGCTGGCCTGGAAGGCATTACAAGACGAGTACGAAAATGCCAAACTAATCGCATACAGCTATGTAAAAGACTTTGTCAACCTACCCTCTGCCAAGCTCGATACCCAGTCGGTGAAAACCTTACTCGATGCGTCGGTTCGTATTTTCCACCAGCTGGAAAATAGTGGGTACAAAGGGGAAAAGTTAGCCAACCTCTTGTACTCATACATCGTGATGTCAAAAATGGATCGAAAACTCGTGCAGGAATGGGAAACTAATGAAGAAGAAATCTCTCTCGATAAGCTGTGGCAGTTCCTGAGAAAAAAGGTATCGGTCCTTCAAACAATGGACGCCGCCTCCGCTCCCACCACGTCTAAAGAAAAACCACCTGCACAAAAATCAGTTAACAAACCAAAATCGTTTGTACACGCAGCTGCAGCGAAATCGTCGTCCACAGCAGCATCGCAGTCGTCGTCACAGCCTGCGTCAGCAGTGTCGCAGCAGCAGCAATGTCTGTGTTGTCCTCAGCGTCACAAAGTAAAGCAGTGTCCAGAATTCAAGGACTCCGTTTCGTCGTCATGAGTTCGCCAAGGCTAATAAAATGTGCTTTAATTGCCTCGGTCGTAACCATTTTATCAGCGAATGTCGACAACCCGTAGCGAAGTGTGAAACGTGTAGTAAAAATCACCATTCTTTACTTCATTTCACGTTCGATGCTCAAAAATCACCTGAATTGCTGTCATCAGATGCAGCCCCAGCAGCATCAGTGCCACAAGCTAGTACTACTACTAACACCAAAGCAGCGCTAACAGTATCGGCGAATAAATCGTTCGTTTTACTCGGTACCGCTTGCGCGTCAATTCAAGATTCGTCTGGCAATTTCGTGACCGTTCGTGCGTTACTTGATCCTGGCTCACAGGTCAATATTATAACACAAGAATTATACCAACGTTTAAACCTAAAGGGTACTCGTTCAGAATCTGAAATATTTGGTCTCTGTGACCAAGCTAATAATATCGTTAACTCTGTTGAATGTGAATTGTTTAGTCAATCGAAAAAATTGGTCGCGTCGTTCGAGGCAGTAGTAATGGAAAAAATCACCGGAGTGCTCCCTCAAACTCCAATCGATACCAGCTCACTTGACTGGAATTATATTCGAGGTTTCACTTTAGCTGACCAATCGTTCAGTCAGCCAGGTGATATCGATTTATTATCGTGAAAACTGGAAGCAGTGTTGTTTAAGGTCCAGAAGGATATCCAGTGTTACAAGATGCTCGACTCGGGTGGTTATTATTTGGTTCGTGTCCGATTCGCAAATCTGCTCATCGCGTCTGTAATCTAGCGCTAGACCATGTCGTCGAACGATTCTGGCGAATAGAGGAAGTTCCAACATCCAAGGCTCCACTCACGCCGGAAGAAGCAGAATGTGAACGTCATTTCGTCGAAACCCTGTTGGAAAGACGAATCATTTTTCCCTTATTCGTACGTCGTTTGGTTAATTGTCGTGATTCTTAGTAGTAATATTTTTTGTACGTTTGATATTTCGTTTTGCTTGAAAGTGTCGCAGATTTTTTTTGCGTGCCCCGTTTTTTAAAGCATCGTTTATAATGGAAATGAAATCTGCGAATGAAATGAAAAAAAATAAAATGAAAAGTTGAAGTAATGAATAGTAACGGAGGCGGTCATAATGGGAATGAAATTCTGGCGAAATGAAATGAAAAGTTGAAAATGTTCAACTTTTCACTGAAATTGTTGATTAGCCTGTTATCTATGATATTAGCGCGCGAATTGTTAAGTTGTGGATATTGTGAATTTTACATTTTCATTTGAAAAATTACAAACTGAAAAAAATATGGAAAATATGATGTTCAACTTTTCACTGAAATTGTTGATTAGCCTGTTATCTATGATATTAGCGCGCGAATTGTTAAGTTGTGGATATTGTGGATTTTACATTTTCATTTGAAAAATTACAAACTGAAGAAAATATAGAAAATATGATGTTCTTATCATAACAATGTTGATAAATGATTTAATTTTGATCTCATTTCGGGAAACTATGAATTACGCTGGAGAGTAATCGACCGTCTGTGGCATTTTTCACGAGGTGTGAACTCCCCAGGGTTAATTATATGGGAATTATGTATTTACCAAATTGAAATCAAAGTTTAGAGGTTTCTAGACAAAAAATCTGGTTTTCTCGTGAAAAATGCATAAATGTTCATCATTTTAAAGTAAGATTACAGGAACAATCTATGCAAAGAATTTGCATTGGAAGTAATAATGTTTGCCTACATACTAAATGATACAGGAGAATGAGATGTCAGTCTGCTGCAATGAAAATTATGTAGCTGCAGGAGAATGAGATGCCAATCTGCTGCAATGAAAATTATGTAATCATTTAAAAATGTCAACTTGGTTTCCACATTCGGACTCCCATCCCTCTAGTTGATTTCAAACCACCAGATTGCAGAAAAATTGTTTTTATATCAGGTTTTGGGGAAGGGATAAGAGATAATTTGGAGACAAGATGGGTCCTCACCCCTGGTGCAAAATTCAAAAAAGTTATCTCGTTGACCTCCTGCTAGAGCACACACAAAAAGGGTTCTTCAGGGTCCCAAATTTTGAAACCCCAAAAAGCACATCAGCGACCTCTACCGACTCATCAAATTTTTGGCCTCCAAGGATTTGGTTATAGTCTGATCAACGCACCGGCACACTCGCGAATGAATCGCCAAAAATTCGACACTGGGTTGAGTCTCCAATTGAACCACCTGCGACTCTTTATCTTGCCTTGCGACTCCTTCCCGCGATTCTGACGGCATTACGTTTGCCAAAGCATTATTTGCAGTTGCGGTGTGTATCGTTCTGTTTCATTTTATTTAAAAGTTTGAAAGATATGAAAGAAATTTGTGAAATCGGCTACTGAAAAATACGCATCAGTAAAAAAAATCTTTCTTAAAACTAATGTGATGCTGTCGAGCTCAGCAAGTGTAGAGCATCTTTTTTCTATCACTTGAATGATCGGAGTGGAAAAATGCTCCTCGAGAATATTGAGAAAACAATCGTCTTGAGAAGCTTTTTTTTATGAATGTTAGTACGAGTACATGAAGTTGTGAACCATAAAAATTTGAAAAGTAGACTAATAACGATTAGATGTACGGTATTGTGATTGTGAGAATCATACCATACTTCCGTCTTCATAGGTTAGAATAAATAATGTATATTTCTTTTAATTTCTTCGTTTTCTTTTCTGACGTTATCTTTTGATTTTTGTATTAAGGGATAATTACATTCAATTTTCGAACTGTTTCAAACTGTTTGCTACTGTTGAAAAAGAAAAACAGCGTTGACACATTGCAGCCAACTACAGTCTACCATTAACATTGAATTGTTCATAGAATTTTAAAGTTTCTGGATTAAATGAATAGTTGATTTGTGTGCTAATCTATACTTTTATTGTTTCTACACAATTTAATAATGCATTTAATCCAGAAACTTGAAAGTTCTATGAACGAATTAATTCTGAAAGTTGAGTGCAATTTTTTAACACTGTTCTTCAACAGTTGCAAACAGTTTGAAAAATTGACTGTAATTGCTCCTTTACAGCAGCAGTTTCTGTGAGTACCTACTTTTTAGAATACTTATATATTTCATCAAATTATCACAGAAATGATCTAAAATAATGCGGTGTATTTTTTTGCCACGAAGGGTAAATAATATTAACGAGATAAGTCCAGTTCACTTCAATAACATTAACAGTATAAGTAAAAAAAAAAACAATTTTACAGGAGAGCCAAAACAAATTACAAACTCTATAATTACAATACAACGATCTTACCTATTTGTTGAAGAACTGATCTTAAAATCAACACTTCTATTTTAATTATTTGTACTTTAATTGTATATATTTTTCAGTTAGATGATGCATAGACGTATTCATCTGAATCTAGCAGCACCATCAGCGACGTATGAATCAGTAAAAAATTTATGAAACTACTGCCTATTTCTGACTTATACTATTAAAATTATTGTGATTTTAAGCAAATCAGGGTTGCTTTTTCAAGAAATTCAAATTTCTCTTAGTAGAGCATGATTTCCTGCATCAAAATATGTAAAAATCCCAAAATGACCAAAAATTGACTTATACTGTGAATGTTATTGGAGCGAACTGGACTTACCTCGTTAATATTATTTCCCCTTCCATCGGTCTCTAATCCTACGTGTTCATCAGATGAAGTAAATCGCTAGGTATTACGTTAATTTCATGAAGAAATTCAAACGCACTGATTGAAATATTTCAGGCAGTTCGAATTCTCTTCAAACTTGTCTACACTAGTGAAGTTCCCATACGTATCAGTTTTAAGAACAAAACAAAGATACGTGATTAAATATTATAAGAGCGCATGCACGTTATGTATCTACCTACATTACTTCAACTACCATAACCACTACCTAGGGC
Organism: Pseudococcus longispinus; assembly: GCA_900064475.1. Taxonomy (NCBI): domain Eukaryota; kingdom Metazoa; phylum Arthropoda; class Insecta; order Hemiptera; family Pseudococcidae; genus Pseudococcus; species Pseudococcus longispinus. Next base: position 7,890 of record FIZU01050920.1, read on the forward strand.
TACTCATGTCTGACTTAACATACATACACCTAAACAGTACTGGCAAACGTGATATCCATCATGTATACAATTTTTTACCACATTTCGGTGATTCCGAACACGAAAAGGGGTATAATCATTTGAAAGTCCATTATTTAAGGCAATAAAAATAAAACAAAACCTCAACACGTGTGTATATGTATACATACATGTTACACAAATGTTTAGTAATAGTTACATTAAAATTATGTATTAACATTTCATTAATCGCAAAAAGGTATAAAACCGCTTTCACTAATGGCTGGCTGATGGGTACATTAATATGTGAGTTCTATGAACGAAAGCATCGACTACTTAATCGCAATTCGACGAGTCTCATTGGGTACATGGCTATTAAACACTATTAATAATTCGGAAGACTACTCGCAGTTCGACTTGTGAATAAATTAACACGAACCATCATTCAAGAAGAAATTTCTCTTTGACGAATTTCAAAGGCCAAAAAAGCTTCCAACCGACAATCAAAATATATCAACGGTAATGTCGCCGCTATAAAATATTATACAGTCTGCAAATGTAAATCATAGTCTTCTCCTTTTTAACATAAGTAGCTCGTTAGTTGACATAATACAAGAAGCCGGTAACTACCTTGTCTCACGCAAACAGGAAATAGAGCCGGCCATCGACCAGTTTTGCAACTTGATACCAACTATATAAATCGAACATAACACCAGTAGTCTACAAACGATCAAATACTTTTCCAAAATTACTGCCAATGATGGAAACAGTTAACAAAATGACCACTGGCCAATTTAAGGGAAACTATGGACGCAGGAAATTAACTCTCGCCGATAATACCCTCCAATGATACGGAAATTTTCTCACTTCCCGAGACCACCTCTGCAGAAAACGAATCGCAAATCCTGCGGGTAATTTCTCCACCACGCCAACGCAACCATCTCGAAAAGTCGCACGATCGCGTTCAAATTACACTTCGTTGATCGTTCGTAGAAAACAATTCGTGCGTGTTTTATTCGCAGCCAAAGGTACAGCATAATGAAATAATTGTCGATCGTGACTAGAAAACCGAATTACGCCTGGGACGCGATAAAAAAGGAAGAAGATACGGCGAGGACGAGTTACTCGTACGGTGTACATTGTGATGTCACCAATTTTCATAATCCACATAACAGCCATTTGTGTGTAATCGTATTGCGACGTGCCAGCGTGGTCGAAAGTAGTCTGGAATGAAAGAGAAATCTCCTTTCCGCGGTTGTAAAAGTGCACCAAAGTAGAAGCCCAATAAACCGGTGTGTAATGTGTATACACGATGGATCTAGACGATTATTCTCGTCCTCGAATGGTATTTTGTTGTGGTACGTTGCGATGCGATGCGAGGCGCGATGGAGTTGGATAGTCGGATGTGCCTACTGTAAGAAGCAAGGCCAGTGGCAATGAAAGCATGCAACCTGTGCACCGTATTCCTCCTCGATAGAATTCACATCCCAGTACTTTTTATTATTTGATAACTTTCATACCGTGTAATGGCAGTAGGCGAGCGTGTTTATACTCGAATCTGCTCACCACCTCGGTACCAGTGAGACATACCCGTAATTCTGTTTTTATCCATATTTACCTTGTTTTTGGTGCGTTTTCGCGACGCGAGTTTGTGAATGTGCTGATTTATTCGCGATGGTGAAAAGGTGAGATGAAAATTTTCCATTTTTTCAAATCCTACATCGAAGCATTAACGACGTGACCTATTCGACAGCTCGGTCTTTGAAAAGCCAACGTTTACTCAATGCAACATTGATAACCAATTATCATCCACGTGCAAGGGTATGTGACAATACAAACGATGAAAAATTAAGGACAATATGACAAACATAACTATACGAACAGACTGATAAATGAATAAATAGTGTTTCAACGGTCATCTTCTTTCTATATGGCAGTAAAAAGTGTAATCGCGATCGTGAATAATTCGGTGATCAGTTGGTGGTGTTTTTTTTCAACCTGAATTCATTTCGGAGACGTTTTACAACTGATTTTCTTCGCGTAAGTGCATATTTTCCAAATGGGAATACTTTTTGAAAAATAACGAGATGTTTCTTTACCACTTGAATCTGCTGTTTTTCAGGGGTTTTCTCTAGATATCTTTTTTTTTCTTTTGATCACCGTCATGCAACGTTTAATAACAATTAATACGAGAAGAAAATTCTACACTTTTGTCGACTTTTTGTGCTACCTCAACATTTGATCAATTCTGCCATTAAAAATACACTCGAATCTAGTTTCAGACCGTCTCCATCGATATTCTGCAAATTTTTTTGTCCAAGTTCAGCTGTTATCATTCGGTAACATAATTCGAACTTGTTTGGGCGGCCAGAAAATAAGGAAAATATGATATTTTCTAAAATAAACTTAATGTACCGCAGATATAATCATATTTTAT
>FIZU01050929.1:0-10490 GCA_900064475.1 Pseudococcus longispinus
TTAAAAAATTTTCAGATTTCAATTGACTTTTTGAACTTGGAAAATTTCATAGATAGTGCTCATTTTTAGACATTTTGTCAGACTTTTTTGGACTTTGAAAATTTTTTCAAGATTTCCATTAATTTTTGAACTTGGAAAAGTAAAAACCGACACGAAATGACTTTTAGACATTTTGTCAGACCTTTTTGGATTTCCATTGACTTTTTGAACTTAGAAATTTTCAGAGATAATTCTGTCTTTTAGACATTTCATCAGACAAACAATTTAAATTTTTTCCAATTTGAAAAATTGACTTTCAGACATTTTGTCAGACTTTTTTGAACTTAGAAAATATTTAAAAACTAAAATTAATTTTTGGACTTGGAAAATTTCAATTTTATGGACTTGAAAATTTTCAAGAAAATTCAAATCAGTCGTTTTATCAGACAGCTTTTTACCTAACACTGATTTTTAGAAATTTTGTGAGACTTTTTTGAATTTGCTGACTTTTAATCATTTCGTCAGACAAACAATTTAAATTTTTTCAGATCCAGAAATTGAGTTTCAGACAATATGTCACATTTTTTTGCACTTAAAAAATTTTTATGAACTCAAATTAATTTTTCGACTTGGAAAATTTCAACTTTATGGGCTTGAAAAAATTCCTTGACGATGAGTTCTAGACATTTATTTAGTCTTTTCTTGCTATCAAAATCTGGGAAAATGGGTGAAAAAATTCCCAAAATTGAGGATTTAGAATTTAAAAAAATTTAGTCAAAATTGGAGGAGTTGAATCAGGATTCCGGAGTTGACTTTTTTGTATTTGTATGTTTGCGGAGTTCTTTGATCAGTTTTCACTTACGTTCAGGGGCGAACTGGAATGGGGACTAAAATTTAAAAGTTTTGGCTTTGATAAAATTTTTCGGATTTTCCGACTCCACTTGCAATTTTTCGAAATTTTTCCCACTCAAAATCAGAGATTGTCAAAATCATTTATATGAAAAAAAAGTCATCAAAATTAAATCATTGATGTGAATAATTTCAATGTGATGATTTAGAAAAATTTTTGTCAACATGATTTTCAATTTTTAATTTTTTATGCAGAAGGTGCTATCTAATGTTGTGTGAAAACAACTGATGAATCTGTGATTCTAATTTAGTTAAATGATTTTTATTTGTAAAAAAAAAATATTAAAATCATTAAAATCGCGATCTAAATTATTGAGATGAGCTCAAAGTGCCAAAATGAAAAGAAATCTGGGATTGTCTGAAGCTACGAATTTCACATTATGTACAATCATCAAAAAAAGTTCAAATTTCAAGATTATTCCAGTAATAATCTAATAATTTTTCATGAATCGCAATTTTTTTTCATAAGAAAAATGATTTTTTGAATCATTTTTCATAAAATAAGTTTCATGGTTTTCGAAAATGATTTCGTAATTTTGATTCAAAATCATTTTGGGAATGATTTTGCCCATCCCTGCTCAGAATGTAAAATCTTTCAGATTTTCCAAGAAAAGAGGTCAACTTTGAATAAGTTTTCCCATCTAACTTTAATGCATTATTATTATATTATTTGATTTTTCATTAGAATCGGTTTTTTTCTCACCCAGAGGGTGATTATAATACCCCTATAATCACCTTCTAAAATCGGTTTGGTTCAAACATTATAAAAAAGACCAACTTTTTTCTCCATCAAAATTGACCAATTTTTTTAACGATCTTCTAAAATAAAAATCGTAGCTCTAAAAATGGTTGAAATTGGTATAAAAATCGTTCGAATAAAGATCTTAAAAAAGGTCAATGATTTGGAAGAATTTTCAAAAAGTGTCTTTTACATTGGTGCATTGTTAGATTTTGATTTGAATTATTAAAAAGTCGAAATGTGCTTAGTTGAAAGTTAGTCTACTGTAAATTAAGGTTAGAAAATCGTTACGATGTTCGAAATTGTATGAATTGTTGAGAAAATTGATTAAAATTATGAAATACCTCATAAGAAATGTCGAACCGATGAGCTCTTCATTATTTTCCAATCTCTTTATATTTTTATTATTTTTGTAAAACAATTTTTATGTAATTTTGAACCGAGTTTGTCAAATTTTCGAACGTTATTTTCTAAATATTTAATTTTTTTTATGAATATTTTTGTTTGTGATCGATTTTGTTATAAAAGGGAGGTTGTAATTAAGTGCTCAAAATTCAAAATCGCTCAAAAAAAATATTCATGATGTATTCGCCATCGTTTATAGGTGGATATTCATAACTGCTCGTATGCAGTCTTCTCTTTCCATTTATTTCTACACATACGAGCTTATGATTCATTTTATATTCCATGTAGATTTGATCTATTTTTTTTTTTTAAAGAAGAAGATTGAGTTGAAAAATAAATAATTTAAATTGCTCGAAATTATTATCTTGAGAATAGGTCTGCTGTCGATTTCAATGAACTTTTTATGCTCTTTTATGACTTTTTAAGAGCTGAAAATTCACGCGGGTAATTTTTAATTGAAATTCAGCGAAGAAAGTTTTTTTCTTTCTAAAAATTGAAATGAATAAATTAAGAACTTTTCTCTCAAGATGCACTTTTAGTTTCGTGCAGTAAATTGTTCCAAAATACTTTTGTTCTATATAATTTTCATGTGTAATTTTAAGAAATTTCATATACTTACGAAGGTCGAATGTTGGGAATTTGGTTTTCCCCTACGTCGATATTCTTTTAAACAAATAAAAAATAGTTCCAACTTAAAACCCATGGGAAAAAAATCCAAAAACGTCAACTTTTCATAAATCGAAGTTGTAATTTCGATATAAAACTTCACGTTGGAAACTTTTAAGATATTTTTTCTGGAAAAATATTCGATTTGATTATACCTACGAAATACGCCCGAGAAGGGTCTAAAATCAAAATTATAGGTACAATTGAATATCCAAATCATCGCGTTTTACCCCAAAAAAGAACCAAAGATTGAGAAATAAGGGGGAAATACCGCAAATACGTGGTAAAAATGCTGGATTAAGTTCGACTTGCTTTTCTCGTATATGAATACGTAATTAAATAAGGAATTTCTCTTCCATTTACCTCTTCTTGCTATTCTTATGGAAAGGTTGAAGGAGAGGGAACGATGGCGGAGTGAAATGAAATAATCATTACAATACATATCGTTGCGACTTGAGAATTATACGCTCGAGTGGATTTTTTCGTAGCGATTAATGGATGTTTTCAGCCTTTGTGTTATCCTGCTGGGATAAGGTAGATTCGTATACGTATATAGATATTTTGTATAATGTATTATACAGTTTTTCGGAGAAGAAAAACTCGATGTGCATGGGGGTTTTCGTGGAGTAGATAATTTTGATGAATGAGCGTTAACTTGGAAGTGGCTCGTGGAAAAAAGTGGAATTTATTTCCTCACGATGAAGAATTTTTTTTACGAATTAATATTTATACAAGAGATGGAAAATAGGGATTTTCTATATGATTCCAAATATACTCGGATACGAAATTATATTAACCCTTCGATTGTCCTTTTTTTTTTTGTGATGAACTGTGTGCCTAATTGTGCAAGGGATGAATTGGATAGAATTGGTTGTCATTTTGATAGAATTTTCTCATATGAGGAAGTTTATGATGAAAATTGGTAAAAAAAATTGTTCAATAGAACTGCTTGCCATTTTGATGAAATTAATTTCATATCAGGAATTTGATGATGAAAATTGGTAAAAAAATTGTTCAATAGAACTGGTTGTCATTTTGATAAAATTTTCTCATATGAGGAATTTGATGATGAAAATTGGCAAAAAAATTGTTCAATAAAACTGGTTGCCATTTTGATGGAATTTTTTCAAAAAAATTGTTCAATAAAACTGATTGCCATTTTGATGGAATTTGTTCAAAAAAAATTTGTTCAATAGAACTGATTGTCATTTCGATAGAATTTTTTCATATGAGGAATTTGATGATGAAAATTGGGAAAAAAATTGTTCAATAGAACTGGTTGCCATTTTGATGGAATTTTTTCAAAAAAATTGTTCAATTAAACTGGTTGCCATTTTGGTGGAATTTTTCCTGAAAAAATTGTTCAATAAAACTGATTGTCATTTCGATAGAATTTTCTCATATGAAAAATTCGATGATGAAAATTGGCAAAAAATTGCTCAATAAAACTGGTTGCCATTTTTGATAAAATTTTCTCATATCATGAAATTTGGTGACAAAAATTGGCAAAAAAATTCTTCAATGTGTAAACAACTCGTTGACGATCGTTTGAGAACATGCAACTGGTACATGAGCTTATTCATATACCTAATACGTACAGAAAAGCCAACGACGAGAATAAGTTCGATGTGGTGTGACGTCTGTCTCTGTCTTTGTCTACACGTATAGATACATTTATCTGCAGCAGTGTCTCATTCGCGGTGCTGCTGCTGCGGCGGTGGCGATGTTGGCGTAAAGTTCATTTACATCGGATTCTCAGAATCGCTTTTATAAATTTTGCAATATGTGATGGAGGTGGCGGTACGAGCAGGGCGAGGGAATCGGTCCAACGAAGGCGCGAAGGAAGAGGAAGGAAAAAAAAATTGCTCCGCCATCGCTAGGAATATACGTCGTATTGGGTTAAACTGGTCCCCCTTCGTTTGACTGTGTCGGACGTGTCGAGTCGGCTTCCCCTCTTTGCGCGGCGGCGGCAGCGACGGCCAAAGCGGCAGCGGACGCGACGGTCCCCCGCGAATAAATTCGGCCCGGCTGGCGAGAAAATATTCGCGAATATCTTCCACGGCCAACAACTATCCACCATTTTGTCGGATTCGGCGAGCCTCGCGAACGCCATTTTGTTATGGTAAAGCGCGGCCCGGTCGAGTTCTTTTTAACGAAACTCTTTTAATTATACCATCGTCAAGGGGTGGCTAAATTACGGAATGAAAATTTTTTTTGAGTGGCGATTTTGGCCGGTTTGGGGGTGGGGGGTTGAGATGAGGAATTTTGGAGTAGATTCTTGGATGGATTTTTTCATACGTGAGAAAGTTCGATAAAAATGCATCAAGTTGAGAGAGTCGAGTTTGTGGTGTGAAATAGATGAACGACGATGAGATTTTAAAAATGTCGAGTTTGGAACCTCGTTTATCTGCTTGTTCGGTTCGAGCTGAGGGTACCTTTGGGATCGATTATTATTGGAAAGTGTCGACGATTTTGCCTATGAGGTCATCCTTATTCGTATCCTCTCTTTGAATTAGATAATTTTCTTATTTTGAAATTATTGTAAGAAATGGGTCTAATTTTCCATTCGTGGAGTGGGCAAAATATACGTATTCGAATTGAAATTGGTAAATTTTGAATTTTGAATTTTTCAACTCGAGATTTTGAGATTATTTTGGTAAAAAAATGTCGTATAATTGTCCAATTAACGATTTTTGATCATTTTTCAAAAATAATTCATTAAAATCGATACAAAAAATTGATTAAAATGTACCATAAATCCCAAAAATCTAATTGAAAAAATTTTTCATACTTTAAAATTTTTTTTGAGAATTTTTTTATCACTTTTTTAAAAAAAAGTGAACTATTGCAATTTTTAACTAATTAAAAAAATATTTCATAACATAAAAAGATCGATTGTCGTTTGAATTACTCGAGAAAATATTATTTTCTTGCCCCTTTAAATTTTTTTGTGCGAATTTTGAAATAATTTGTTCAAAAAATGGCATAAAATTAGCAACGATACAATTTTTAATAATTTTTCAAAAATAATTAACTCGAATACGAATTTCATAAGTTGAATCGATATTACGTATGAAAAAATTCTCGTATGTCTGTTCGAACACACATGGCACGGTGATTGAGAATCCCTGACGTCGCGTATTACACATTTTCCCCAATACTTGTATTCGCGACGAAGTCGTTCGTTCTATATTTTTTTTAACAATTTTTTTATTCGACTTATTTATTTATTATTATTTTATTTATTTATTTGTTGCATCGACGAGTTCTCATTTTTCGTATATTTCAAATTCCAAATTGCTAAGTCCATTATCCGTCGATGTGATAGTATCAACCCCCCTGTAAAAGCCCCCTCGAGGGATTTCTCGATATTTGAATTTTTTCCACCTTTAGTCCGACCCCCTTTACTCGTAAAAAATCCAAACAAACGTGCCCCCTTTCAATTACTCCTTCAAATCGAATTTCAAACGATGACATATTTAACATGGTGTAAATTTTACTCTCGCTGAGAAAATTTTGGCGATTTTTCGTGAAAAATTGCGCCCCTACGAGTTGGTCTTTTTGAGCTAATATGCCATTTGAAGGTGTTAGGTAGGTCTACGATGCATAAAAGTTCACCTCAGAGGTTAAATTTTTTGTACAAATCTGTTTGAAGTTTTCGCAACTTATCGTATATTGCACGCGATAGTGAAATTGATAAGGGCCTCGTCACATAATCTATATTTGTATAGTGTTCGAGGTGTACTCGTGGGATGTGTGCTTTTTGATTTTTTTCACATTTTTTGAATATTTTTCCGAATTTTTATCGAATGTAGAAAATGTGATAGGGGTTTTGAGTCAAGAATGAGGGGTTACTAAATCGTACGGTTTGTTTTTTAGGGGGAGTTTGGATTAAAATGGGGAATTATTGTTATTTTTTTATATTTAGATTTTTTACATGTTTTAGACAATGGGGGTTGTCGAATTCAGCAATTGGAGGCGATGAAGGTGAAGTGATAGGGTGAGGGGAGGGGTATTATGGAGTAAATTTTGTAAAGTTTGAAGAGATGATTTTTATGGCTATTATGTATTTTTTGAAATTTATTAAGGATTTTTTAGATTATTGATCGTCTTAAAATTTTCTAAAAATATTAAAAAATCGTATAAAAAACATTAAAATTTTTAAAAAATTGCATGTTTGAATAAATATTTAAAATGACCATTTTTTGTTTAATTTTACGTATTTTTTAAGGTCTATTAGGGTTTTTTTTGAACTATCACCCATTTTAAAAATTTTATAAATATTGAAAAATCGTATAAAAATCGTTTAAAAAATTTTCAAAGTGCTTGATTGAATAAAGATTTAAATGACAATTTTTCGTTCAATTTTACGTATTTTTTACGGTTTATCGAGGTTTTTTTAAATTATTTATCGTCTTAAAATTTTCTAAAAATATTTAAAAATCGTACAAAAAACATTAAATTTTTTTAAAAATAGCATATCTAAATAAATATTTAAAATGACATTTTTTGTTCAATTTTACGTATTTTTTAAGGTCTATTATGTTTTTTTTTGGATTATTAGTCATTTAAAAAATTTTATAAATATTGAAAAATCGTATAAAAATCATTAAAAAATTTTAAAATTGCTTGGTTGAATAAAGATTTAAATGACAATTTTTCGATCAATTTTACGTATTTTTTGAAGTTTATTAGGTTTTTTTTTAAATTATTGAGCATTTTAAAACTTTCTATGAATACTGAAAAATCATATAAAAATCATTAAAATTCTTTTTTTAATTTTTTGGTTAAATTAAGATTTAAATGAAAATTTTTTGTTCAATTTTACGTATTTTTCAAGGTTTATTAGAGTTTTTTTGAATTATTGATCGTTTTAAAACTTTCTATAAATATTAAAAAATCATATACAAATCATTAAAATTGGAAAAAAAATTATTCGGTTGAATAAAGATTCAAATGGCAATTTTTCGTTCAATTTTTATGAAAATTTTTATTTTTACGTGTTTTGATTTTGGGCTATGGTCATTTTGCTGGTTTTGTCTGTTTTATTATTTGTTTTTATTTTTTTTTGAAGTTTGATTCAAGTATTTAAAAAAAATTGGCCAATATTTTTGTTTGAAAAATGGCGATCTTATTAGATTTTCAAAGGAACGAATGGTCATTAAGCTGTCTGGTTGGTTGCAACTTAAGCATTATTATTTCGACTTATTATTTATTGAATTAAAAAATAATCAAAGCCCTATGTTTAGTAAAATAATAAGTATTAATTTTTGAATGAAGTATTTCCATCAGTTGTGTCAAATTTTCATCTAAATGAATCAATTTTCTTTCGTTTACTTATTTTCATTTTTTTCCCGTCCATTCTTAGTAAATTTAGAGTACCAAACACCAAAATTGCGAATCTGTAGGTTCCTCTCAACAAACTAATGAATAAATTTCTTGAAAATTGGGAAAGTTCAGTGATGGATTCAGATCTTTTTTTTGGGAGATTTGCAAGACTTCAAATTTGCCAACTTTTCGAAACGATTTTTCCAACTTTTATCGAGAGATCAAGAACATTTACAAAATATAATTAAAATTGTGACAGTTATTCAAGGGTAGGGGGTAACGATTACCTTCATCGATAATCTTCATGAGGATTGATGCTATTTTTTTCAAGAATTTTACAATTGCATCAATTTTTCCAACTTCTGCTCATTTTCCTCATTTTTCAAAATGGGGGAGGAGGGGTAATAGATGCTCACCCAGTTAAAGCCATCTCTGGGAACGTTACAATGAGGCAACTCCCTCTTCTCTGCATGGAGAGGGAAGCAACGTATTAATCGTTTCTCCCTTTCTGCACTTTTTAAACGTCTTATTCTGTTCAAATGAAAAAATTTCAAAAATTCTTCATCGCGTGCACTCCATAAATCTGATTTTTTCTTTTCTGATGTTCTTTGTGCGATCCTTATGATGAGACGAGATCAAATAATCAAATAAAATTTATGAAAAAATCACAATTCTCACCCTTCGATCACTGGCTGGCAAATGATCTTATAAATCATTAGAGAATTTAGAAAATTTTTATTTCAAAAATTAAATGTTGTTTTTTTTAATGGATTATTTTGTTGAAAGCAAGTGATTTTGAGAAAAATATATTCCAATTATTCGTAGACGTAAGGTGAAATGTGAATGTTATTGTATGCAATATAATGTACCCGAATTTAACAATAAAATGTACCAAAATTGATATAGAAATTACCGAGCAAGAAATTTTTTTCAATTTTTGTTTGATATTGATTCACATTGTGAATATAGGCAGCTCGTTATATTTTACACCCAAAAGACGTAATGATCAGCCTTAACAAGCCATTTTCCTCCCTTTCCCCTCTAGTTTTACCTTGAAGAATATTATAATTCAAATGAAAAATATTTTTTATAGCAAAAAAAATTCTGTTTGTAGTCAATCAGTTTTTAGAAATTTTTTGGGTCGTAATAAAGAATTTTTAGAATTTTTTTTTTTTTGAAAAATATGATGTTAAAGTAGGCAGTAGACACCTACACCGAATAAGTTCATCTATAACTTCACTCATTTGAAAGAAATTTGTTGATAAAATAATATTATACGATAGTTAAATGTATCGTCGAGATGCTTACTCAGCTTAAAAATTATACATACAACGACCAAGTCGAAGAATTATTGAAAGTATGCGTTCGAAGAGTTAGGATTCTTCATTTTGAGCTCGACAATACGCAATATTTTTTTTCTCTGTGCACGCGAAAGATTGCCGATGAATAAATTATTTTCCCATCGTTTAATTTTATAGATTGCCAACTAAACGTTTCATTTTGCTGTATTATGCACATTTGATGGTAACTCTCAAGTGTAGGTACAAATGTCTTCACACATTTATGATTACTTTGCAAATATTCGTTATAATTAAACGGACACGAGAAGGGAATACCAGCACTCTTGATCATACCAGGAACAGATGTTTTTGCGGGTTGCAGTGTTTTTCCTCGAAAGGGTGTCAGGTTCGTGAAGTTCTCAGCTACGCGATGTTATGTACGTAAACACGCGTAAGCGTAATTTACAAATGAAATCGTATGCTGGATGGGATGGAAAAGAAAACCAGGGGGGTTGTAAAATGTATAAAAGTTATTCAATAGCATCTGTGCAGTGCGATATGTACTGCAAAAGTTGCGGTTGGTTTCAATTACTTAAGTTTGTATAAATTGCGGTGTAAAATATGTCATTTTCAATTTGAGGATGAAATGGCGTTATGGCGCTTTTAAAGTGTGTAAATTTAACCTTTTTAATCGTGTTTGGAGGAAGTTGACAGTAGACGTTGTAATAATATTTATTTTTGATTTTTTTGTTCGCAGGAGCAGCAGTGGTGATGGTAATCAAAGGCTGAAAATGTGATACGTAAGTAGCTTTAGTTTCATTGTTATTCTATGTACTTACTGCTTGGTTGATTCAATGTTTTAAAACATTGAGAAAAACTAAACCATGTTATGTATTGGTTGGATGGTTGACCTTGAAAAAATGCCTTCAAAGGCTCGATTGTATAAAAATGTTGATTGTAGTGAAAAGCCTTTGAAAGCAAGATAATTTCATTTTTCAGCTTTATGAAAAATTGGAGAAAGATCTCAGAAAAATATTTTATGTGAAATTTCTTAGAAAAAAGTTCTTAAAAACATTTACTCAAAGGTCATGGATGAGATGTTACAAGACTTCAAAATCTATAGGAAATTTGTAATAATGGACTACAAACAGTAGCTATTTTTGAGCTACTTCTTACTCGACATT
>FIZU01050943.1:0-11600 GCA_900064475.1 Pseudococcus longispinus
TCATTTGACCTTGAAAAAGTGCTCGAAATTTTTTTCAAAAAATTCCAAAAATCACCCTTGATACTATATACCATCCTTGCAAGTTTGAAAAAATTCCGTTGAAAACGGGCAAAAATGGGAATTTTTAACGAAAATCCACATTTAACCCCCCAGAAAGGGGTTAGAGTTGAAATATCGAGCTAAAAATTTTATCACGGAGGTTTTAGACCATAAGAATCAACTTGCACTGGATAATTGAAAATTCGGTGCTCAGGGCCAAATCACCAATATAAACCCGGCTACGTTCTTTCATTTGTTATGCCCCTATTCAACAAAAATTAAAAAAAAATCATTCTATGACAAAAATGCGTCCAAAATATCTGGAACATTTTTGACACAACGAGAACTAGAGTTGATTAGAAGGAAAAAAAAACATGCAGACATGCAGACTAATTAACAGACTTGAAAAAGAGATATCCATTACATGCCACGACCCATTAGAAAAACATCAAAACCTCATGCACTGGGCACAACACGCGAATACTCACGGTTTCATCGCTTTGCCAGTTTTCATTGGTGGAAATAACGGTGCACCAGCTCCCATGGTAGGTTTCTTCTTGGCATGCCTAATTTTTTTCACGTAAGCTTCCACTAGGCCTTGAATCTTGCTAGGATTTATATCACCAGACTTATTGTGACAAATCTGCAAAATCATAAACGATGATTAGTTACGTTAGGTGAAAAATAGATGCAATGAAACGGACGAAAATGCATATGAAAGTGAGATTTCTTCACCTTAGGTACAGCTTTTCTTAATATATCTTTGTATTCTTCTTTAGTAATATGTTTTTTGGCATAATGCGGCTTAAGAACAACTTTAACTTCTTCGACGACACGTTCTTGGCGATGTAATTTCTTCAGGAACTGCAATAATTGGAAAAATGAATTAGAGACAGATTCGCGACATCAGCATTGCTCAACTACACCACACTTACTTTCTCTTTAACCATCATTTCAACGGCTGAGTTTGGAACATCATCTAGAATTTTAAGCTGTTCTTCATCCGCTCTGATACCGGGGTCTTTTTTACCTGCAGATAAATGATAGGCTAGTTAAACTTGAACCGGATTAACATCACATAACGATACTTGAGAAAAATGACGTACTAGGAATTGGTGGCGGAGGTTTAAGTACCTTCTTGGTACCCTTGATGGCGGACACTGGTTTAGAGACATGAGGCGGTACGTTACCTCTCGGGGGTACTTTCTTGATCGGAGACGAACTAAACAACGCGTCTACTCTGGATTTAAACGAATTGACCGCTGGCATAGGCGACGGCCGTTGCTTGTTGGGCGACGACGTGGACGCGTTCAAAGGCGGCGGTTCGAATAAATCGTCGCCTTCGCTGCTAGCGGGCGAATACGGTGAATCATCCACTTCGAAGCTGCTCTCCTCTTGGTTGCCGTTCTGGGCGAGTAGGCCGGGAGCCGATTTAGACGGCGTCACGAGGCCGCCAGATGGTAACGAAGAAGAGGTCGGCGGTGGCGTTGAGAAGTTGATCTGCGACATGGGCGGTGGTAGCTTCCACGAGAGTAAATCGGGGAAAACTGGTTGTTTCATCGGTTCTACCGGTTTCGTAGGTACTTGTCGTGTCGGCGTCACCATCACTTGTTGCGGCTGCGGTTTGGCCGGTTGCGATTGTTGCGAAATAACCACGGTGATGGGTTTATCGGGAGCTTTGCCGCTTTGGAATTCGTATTTGCCTTGGCTGGTTTTCACCAGCGGTATCGACGATTTGGGTACGAAATCGTCGCCTAAGCTGGATAAATCCAACACCAACGTATTGACGCCGTTGGCTTGAGCGGTTTCGTTGGCCGATTCGGCGGCCGAGGCGTCTTTGGCTGGACTCTTGGTGTTAGTAGACGGTGCCGGATCTTCGGCTGCGGTCGACGATTTAGTCGGCGTGGCGGTGGCGTTCTCTTTAACGGCGTCTTCCTGGGGTTTAGATTTTTCGGCAGATGCTCCGCTGCTTTGACTTTCGCTCGGTTTATCGTTATCTTCGGAGAACATATCGATAACCGGGCGTCTTTCTTCGACCGTAGTTCCGGCAGCGGCATCTTTGTCATACTGGGCATTCTCGGGACTCTGGGAACGTGACTTAGTCGGTTCGAACGGATCGTACATCGTTGTGCTGGGCGATATCGATCGACGTTGTTGATTGCCCGGTTCGGGCGGCGTATTCGGTCCTTTGTTGTAATGCAACGCGTCTTCGGCGTCGATTTCATCCTGTTCGAAGATCGGATTCGTCGGCAGGGGCCTGCTCGGCGCGGTTGAATTGACGACGAATTTGATCGGTGGCTCGGGCGGTGTTTTCGGTCCAGATTGCGTCATTACGTAAGCTCTTCGCTCAGCCGGTGTGTTGCCGGTGTCTTCTTGGGAAGAGGCGATTCGACGATCGGTCGGAATGGCGTTTTCGATAATTACGTTGGCTTCGTCGTCGCCGCTGTCCGTTAAAGAGATCACCTCCGTAGGCGACATCTCTTTGCACGGCGAAGAATTCAAATCTATCACGGCGACCGGTTTCGCGTTCAGCACTTCGTCGCTGACTTGCAATGTTTGTTTGCGTTTTTTACGCGTTTCGTCCTTTTTCTTTTTACGACCCTTTTCTTCGTCGTGTTTCCTCTTCGAACTCTTGGCGCTGATTATTTTCTGATTATCGTCGAAGTTCACGCTGACCACGATGTTATCGCCAGACGTGAATACCTCCTTGGATGGTTGCTTTTTCTTCTTCTTCTTACTCTCTTTCTTCTTTTTGTGCTTTTTCTTACTCAAATCAACGTTCGGTACGATTACCGTCAGGTTTTGGGGATTTTGAGGCATTAAATTGTGATCACGAGTCGGACTAACGAGCGGTATTCTGGTAGGCGCTTCGATAATGGACGGCGATCGCGAATACCTAACGTATTGTTCCGGTTCTGGGGTCAAACTAGCATACGACAACGACCTAGACCAGGATCGCGATCTTTCGTAATAATACTCGGCTGGGATATCGCGTTCCCGGCCAGAAGGTCGGATCGCCGCAGTCGCGACGTAACTTTCCGATTTACGGGACCGGTCTCGCGACCTGCGACGTTTCTTTAGCTCCGCAGGAGGCGGTGTGTACTTCTCGATTTCCGAAGAAATACTCCTCTTCCTTTTACGCGGTTCTCGCTTATCGTATTCTCTTTCGCGGTCGCGATTCTTGGACCGATTTCTGTACCTGTCGCCGCTGAGTCGGCTTCGATTTCTCGATCGACTTCTAGTACGCCTAGTTCGACTTCTCGATCTGCGTTGCTGATTCCGTACCGGAGACCAATCGATCCATCGGTCTTCTTGGCTGAACGAACGTCTCATCGTGCCTTTCGATCGCCTTCGGCCCATGTAACTCTGCGAACGGGAACGTGTCCTGGAACGCGATCTATTGACCGATACGTCTCTACCGAATTCATCTCGAACCGGTCTGGGAGGTTTATCGGAGACGATTTTACGAACGTCGTATCTTTCGATCTCCTTTCGTTTCTCTTTTCTGCTTTTGATCTCGCGATCTCTGGCTTTATCAGATTTTTCATTGGGTTTCGCTTTACCATCCCGGTAATTCCGTTCTTTGGTATTTTTCGATAATTTTTTCCATTGTAAGTCTTCGCCGGAAGCGCCACCTGCCGCTCCTCCGGCTGATTTTCCACCAGGTACGGTATCTTTGTTTTCTTTACCGGTGGTTTTCTCTTTCCTGTCTCGTTTCTTTTTCAGTCTACGATCCGGCGAACGTTCCGGTGTTTCGCTGCGAGCTTTTTTCTTTTGCGACGACGAATATTTTCGTTTCGATTTTTCTTCTTCGATTTCGCCTTCTTCTAATTCTTTAGCTTCGGCGGCGGTTTTGTTATCAGTGGACGAATCTCGTCTTCTAGTCTTTTTACGTTTCTTTCGCTTATCGCGAATTGACGACGATCTCTGGCATTCGGAGAAATCGTTGTATTCGACGTCCGATACCGGATCTAAATCTTCCGAGGGAAGTAGGTAATTACCGGAAGCGTTTACGTCGTTGGGCGTAGCGTTGACGCTGTCTTCGGCCACTTTATCCGCAGATTCGGCTTCTAGCGATGTATCAACGGAGGTATCTTCGACTACCTTCTCCACATCCACTTCTACAGCGACTGTTTCGCCTTTTTCTTCATCTTCGCTATCAGTTTTATCGTCTTCGTTGGCCGATTTAGTACTGGCCGCGTCGGTAGGGCTTTTTTCATCGGTATCTTTTTCGTTGTCCGATTTTTCGGCTTCTTCTTGATCCTCTTTATCAGCGGAGACCGCCGTTACGTCGTATTTTTCGGCGATTTCTTCGCCTTCGGGTTTAGAATCGTCAACGGATTCATCGTCACTTTGATTTTGATCTTTTTCGTCGTTCGAGTCGACTTCGGTAAGATCGATTTCCTTGGACGGTTTTTCATTCTGTATCAAATCGATTACAGACGCGTTATTCACGCTGCTGCGTCTTCTCCTTGGTTCGTTGTCGTTGGATCGACGACGGCTGGCGCGTTTCTTGACCGGTTTTTCGGACCGCTCGCTACGATCCGATTCGTCGCCTGAGGATGGATCACTGAGGTCTCTGGATGAGTCGCGAGACGATATCGAACGTATTTCAGAATTGTCGCGTCGCTGGGGCGGTGATTTTTTCGGCGATGGAATTTCCACCTCGGCTAACGAGCTAGTTTCCGAGTCGTTTTTATCCGTAGGACTGTACAATTTGCTGTCTGGTTCGGGAGTCGAGATTTCTTCGTTAGTGGCGTTCGCATCGAGCGTAGGAGTCGGAATCGGTATACATTCGAGTTCGTCTTGCGGGTAAGCGGCATCCGGTATCGGTATATCTTGCACATTGTTGGCTAAATTGATGCTGGTACTCGAATACAAAGTCATATTTGGACATTCGGCTTCTTCTTCTTCATCCGAATCTTTAACAGAGTCTAATTCTATTGGTAAAGCCGGTGGTTCGGGTAAAGGTAGGTGAGGTCCGAATTCTGATAATCCTCCGTACGAAGGTGATCTCAAATAGCCCGGAACCATATTGGAATTTTTATCTTGATTATCTGAAATTTAAAAAAAAAAGTTAAGTATCGAAGAATTTTTCAATTTCAACTTCGGTGATTTTGATTTTTGAAACTGGTCGAATAGTACGACTTACTTTCAGTATCACTATCTTCATTCGGTTCGTTGGGATCGTAAATATTGCTTTTATTTACAACTTTATCGTCGATCACCAAACCGTTGTTCTCGTCATCCGATGACGAATCGCTACCGATGAGCAACGCCGGAGGTTCGGGAGGCGGTTCCAAAGAAGCGAATATTTCTTGCGATTTTTCACTCTCGGCGTTTTCGGTTTCGATGTCGTCGTACAAATCAACGTCTTCCTCGGCGTTTCCAACTGTCGATGATTTTTTAGGAGATTGCACCGAGTTGTGTAACCCAGCTGGTGAGTTGGACGGGTGTCTTTGCGAGTTTGAGTTATAATTTTGTCGTCGCATCATTGGCCTCGGAGGGTTCATTCTGAACCTGCAGACAATATTCGAGTTAGGGATATTGTTTCAGGCGATAATTTCAATACAAAGAATAATTAATTCGCTTACCTAATAGGAGCAGCGCCTCTGAAGGGCGATAAGTCGAGAGCCGCCGAATTATTACCGAGTAAATTGGAAAATCCCGGTCGTGTCGAAGGATTGAGGTTATTGAAAGAAGACGAAGATGACGAAAATGAATTACCACTACCACCCGAGCTGTTACCCAACGACGAATAGCGATTATTGCTATTCGTGTAGGATTTGTTATCTGACGCGCCGTCGCCCTTGTTCGGAAACAAAGGTATCTCTTTTGACGAATGATTGGTATTTGTGAGATCTGGTTTCTTATTCTGTTCCTCTTTCATCTTGATTTCCAGCGTACCGTCTTTTTTCGACTTGATTTCTACGTTTTTCGAATGCCATAACGTTTGGCTTTCCAAAATCGTATCGAGCAAATTGGCCGAAGTCGCATTTTCGGTAATTTCGTCCATCGACGCAACAGCAGCGCTTCGGTCGTGGTAATTGTTCAAAGACGTGACGATATTTTTACGATTACCCAACCTGCGAGCTGTGTACTCGTTACGGACGCGAGCCATTATTGCAACTTCGCCGTCGACATCGTGTTCATCCGGGCCGCTAAAATAATCAACTGGTGAGTATTTGAAAATAATTTGTAAATTTTCATCAAGATTCGAGCTTACTCTGAAAAGTACTCCAATTCGTCGCCACCGAACAAGCTAAACGAAGGGAATACCATATCTACAACGTCGCGAGGTCCCCTCGGTCTGGGTATCAGATTTGAATTATTTCCCGAATTTGACATCCTTTGGTTAACTTTCTTAGTTATTCTTGATTTAGCGTCCGAAGTCGTTTCCAAATTTTCAGCAGTCGTCAACTGAAAATAACGTATCAAGGTTACGTTACAATTTTACTTTGAAATATATTTTCAACGATTGATAGATTCACCTGTTGTACGGCATTTGTACTCGTCGCTTGTCTATTTCTTCGTTTTCTTCTACGCCTACTTCGTGACGATGATCCGACGTTAAGATTCGCCATGACAGATTCTATCACATTCGATAAATTCTGAAAGCGGGAATTCTAAATTGAAAAATTAAACGAATTAGATTTCCATAATTCTTTTTTTTTCTTCATCGGTTTTTGATTTTATTTACCGATAAATTTTGAGATCGAAATCCTCGAGTTGGACCTCGCCCCCTAGGCAATGGACCATTAGGACGAGACCTATTATTACTCGTACGAATTCTATTCGGTCTTCGGGCTGACGACAGCAAAAATAACGACCCCATTGGGAAATCAGTTAATACACGAAAAGCCTGCGAACAAAACATCCACGAAATTTAAATCTAATCAGTCATCTTGAAATTCATAACCTATGAAGACTTACTAGTCATTACAACCCGACTAGGATTTTTTTCGAATACTGGCGCGTAAAAAAACTCTTATAAACTAAAAAGGCGCAACATTATCACCAAAATAAAGCGTTTCAAATGCAACTTGAACATTAACAGGAGCAAAACATGCATCAATAATTCAAAATTATCAAATATGATTCCATATTACGAGCTTTTTAAAAAAAAATAAACACAAAATAAAGACGAACTTCTTTTTTTTTTCAAAAAAAAAAATTACAAAATAGAACAGTAATTTTGACAATACATAATGATTTGCGACACACGATGAATAGAAAATGCAAAAACCAAAAAGAAAAAAAAAACTCAACAAAAAAAGGATCCGAAACAACTACTAATTTTAAAATGATTGAAAAAAAGTACAATACAATAAATTTTTTAAAAGCGTTATTGTGCAATATTACGAAATAGTGCAACCGTTAACAGGGCATGGTTCTTCTTCTAAGATATGCATATAAAATGTGTGCTGTATATCGTATTGCGTTTCGATATTATTTACCTCGTTGACGTTTTGTGCGGGAGCACTATGTAAATCCATGCACGGAGGACAATACCATGCTCCGGCTGGAATAGCTGATAAAGGTGGCCTCAAGCATGCCATGTGATAGCCCAAATTACAGAAATCGCATAATAATAGCGTTTCTTCGTCATCTCCAGAACCACAAATCTGGGAAACGAAAAAAAATTATGGTTTTAGAATACGACCGGTTCAAAGATTAGATTCGAATTTGAAGTTGACTCACTTCACAGTTAATAGCATCATTGAGTAACACTTCATCAATATCTAAAGGCGGAAAAACACCGAAGTTTCTATTTTCTACTTTCAATCTATCGACCACAGGACCATTTATTTCACTTCTAATTGTGATCGAATCGAACGTAGATCGATCAACAGGACAAGTGGTAGAGCTCTGAAAATACCCACAGTTAGAAAGTTCATTTAGTTTTTAACTCATCGGCATCAGTAAATTTACATACCTCCGACCATTTTTTCAAACAAGGAGCGCAAAAATTATGGTCACAGTTAGACGGATTACCAATCAATTGATTTCTAAATTTCTTCAAACAAATTGCACACTTTTCGCCGTCTGAGTCACTCGAATCAGAATCCGATGTCTGACGAGAAAATAATATTGATAAAATACAGTTTTTAAACAGCTTCTAAATGAGTAAAAAATACAAACCTTATCTTTATTATTATCAATATTATTACTACTCGTAGATTGTGCTGTATTATATGACGAACTGGCTTCGGAGTCCAATACCTAAAAAGCAATTACTCGTTTAAAACTCGAGCTTCTCTTTCATTTTATATACTTCGTGTAGATATTATTCAAACAAATTTACCGATGTAATATTAGCCACTTCGGAGTCGACGCTGAATAAACTATTGTTGAAGGAAGAAGAAGAGCTACTGCCTGAGTCACTAGTCGCAATATATCCCTAAAATTTAAACATTTCGTTAGTTTTGCCCATGTTTCAAATTAATTTAAATTTAACTCCAAATACCGAATGAATTCTTCTAATATTTGGGATAAATGAGGAACCGCTGCTTTCTGTTGTACTTGTTCCTTGCGAATTGAGCTGCAAACATAGGATTACATTATGTAGGAAGGTTGAAAAAGAAAGCAATTCCAATTCTACACTCAGGATTTTACCTCGATACTTTCAGCACTGGAATCCGACCACGACGGCAGTGTCCTGTTACCATTTCGCACCCTCTGCAACAAAACCAAACATTCGATACAAATGACGACTAAAAATAAATTTTTATATTTCCAAACAAATTACTCACCCTGGTTGTTCTAATTTCGTCGCTAGCACTGGTACTGCTTTCTGAATCTAACAAATGAGGTCTCCTCTGAAAAAAGTAACAAATGATGAAATATTTCAACGACTATAAGTATTAACGATAAAAACATACCATTATTGCGGGTTGAATTACTGAATCATCACTTTCGCTGGTATTAAGGACAGCTTGTCGTAATCGTTTTTTCTGCACATACAAAAAATATACATATAAAAATTGAAAAAGAACAATTAATCTGCATAAATTCAACACTTGAATTTACCTTGATACGGAAAAGAGGACCTTCGAAATCCTCGCTAGATGTGTTACAAAGTTCACTGAAAGTAGTCTGAAATATACACGAATTTAATTTCACTTCATCTCAACTCGGATTTATGCGGAAAAAAAGTCATTACATACCTCAGAATCATCTGACCTATCTTTGTACTTTCTTTTGGCAGTTCTGGTGTTCGAGTTTTCTGATCTAGCCCTCCTGCAATTCTGTAAAATGAAAGAACAATCGTTATAAGAAACTGGAAATAGTGATAGATTTGAAATTGAAATAGACTCGAACTAACGGAATTTATCCTGCTCGGTCCGGCGGTATGTGAATCACTTGTGCGGTGAGATTTCTTTGAAGAAAAATTAACATTAGTAATTAGGAAATAAACAACTGTGATGATTGATAAATTAAAATAGATACCTTTTTTGATCTAGAATTACGATTTTTGTTGTGAATCACCTTATTACTACGTTTTGATTTTGAATTCAATCGTTTCCTACGAGTTTTTAAATTACGTCCGATCACAGGCGACACGCTATCGTCTTCAAACGATGAATCGCTAGACTCTTCGTACAGTATTTCTTCGCTGCTATAATCTTGTGATGATTCGGAGTCATTAGAGGAACACGATGATTCGCTAGAGCTAGACTGATCATCATTCCTCCGATTTCTTTTTCTGGCATTTCGATGATTATTCTGCGAAATTTTACTTCTGTTTCGAAGCATTATATCGATATTCTGAAAGAAAGATATAATAATTAATATTTGTAGTATCAACTTTAATTAGTATAATATGTAATCAGAGTCGATGTAGAAATATTTGAACGATGATTCGTACACTTTTTACGACCGTTTTTGTACTAAATCACGTAAAAGTCATATATGCACATAAATTTTGCGAAATGCGACGAAAACAAAAATAATGCGAAGCATAAACAAGAAAATAAAAACAACTAAAATTTAGAGATGTTTGATGAATGAAGTTCGTCTATGCAACACGATAAAACAAACACCGATAACAAATTATAATATTAATATGTTCCGAAAGAGGCAATCTGCAGTTACGTAGAGATTAAATTCGTAAAAACAACGTAGTACGCGAAAAATGTAATAATAAAACTAACAAATACAAATCTAATGAGCATAGGCTGTCCGAAGTTGTACGATAGATTCGATGAAATACACATTGTATATGGGATAAAGGTATACGTACTTTTGACTCGCTTTTTCATGAATTTCATGCGATAAAAAAAACTATGAAATTTAGACACATTGCGAACTATTTTATCAAAAATACCGTAAATTCTATCATTATAATACAACGTTATGAAGTCGCCATTTTCAGTTTTTCTAAAAAAAAAGAATCAGAGACAAATTGATGAAATAAAAAATAAAACAAACACAGATCAAACCTTGAAAATTGGACAATGAACGAAAGATAGGATAAGTTGAATAACTACCTACTTTACAGACATTGGCAAACCCAAGGCGAACCACCAAGCCAAAAAAAAAAAATTTTGTTTACAAAATATTTATTTTTTTATTCGAAAAAATTAAGCTTTTATAATCGCAGTTTTACAATTATACATAAGCGGGTTTAATTATACAGCTGTTCTCGTAGCTGACAACCCTGGTGCGGGTTCAACACTGCGGCCAGTGGTGTAACGGGCGCACTCATATCATTATTACCGCTCAGTCTAAAAAAAAAAGACTAGAATTATCACTGAACAACGAAATGATGGTTTGTAGCGTTTAGATACTTACAACTGTTTAATTTGATGATATATTCTCAATGATACATTCACACGATTTGCTATATCGATGTTACGAATTTCGGCGAATGATCTAGCTTCTTCATATGTGATGAAAAATTTTACAAAAGTACCCATCTTCTGTAAAATAATTTATATGCTACACAATCACACTAATCGTTAAATAGAACTCCACTTTTTCGGTTCGGGTACTGTCGGGCGCCTACACACACCGTCGTTGGACTTGGATCTTTTCGCTTTTATCCTTAGATACCGCCAACTTCGGTTATCAAAGATTCTAGTCACTTAAGTGGTCTTTAATAAGCATCTAAGTGATTTAAAGTTCAAACATAGTGCTTAAACTGCGATACATGTGGACTTTCATCCACTTTACACACCCACCTCACTTCAGCAATCGTAATTGTTATACGAAGAATATTCAAGTGCATGTCGAAGTAAGACGTTTGGTTTAAATAATAGTAATAATGTTGGTTTAAAAGTAGTAGTTCTATTCTATAATTATTACTGCAAAGTATATTTTTGTCAAAGTAGTCGCATTTTATTAAAATTCCAAATGTTATATTTCAACTTTGCAGTAATTATAAAATAGAACTACTATTAAACCAACATTATTGTTATTAAATCAAACTTACTTCGATATAAGTATTCTTCTATGACAGTTTACTCCAAGTTAGCACCATCCACCATGTTTTAAATTACAATTTAATGATTTAGATATTTAATTGTTTATTGTTTATTGAAAATAACTTGAAAAAAAAC